>JAUOZQ010000336.1:0-47271 GCA_030710315.1 Anomotaenia brevis
ACCAATGCAGGAGGGACGGCAGGTGCAACCTCAGCGTGAGAAGCCACCGTCGACGCTGCCTGCGCTGTCGCTATGCTCGGTGCATTGCAGTGGGCATGAGACCCAGTCGTAAGTTGTCTGCGTGTTTTCACTGTGAGGTCACCTATTGCTCCAGGTGTTAAGAAGGCGGAAGCTCGAAATGAAAGGCTGGGAGATACGAGCGAGACGACGCAATCGCTACTGGAGGAAGACAAAAGCAGTCTGGAGGAGTCGACTGCGTCATTGCCAGGATCATCTGCCTTCCATTTGGGTTCTGAGGCACTGAGTAGAACTGAACCTCCTAAGAATGCTCGCGTCGGACCCTTGCATTTTTCCATCGAGTCGCTTCTCTTCACGCCCGAGAGATCGGTGCTGGAGTCTCCGGAAGACGTGAAGATATTCTCGAACTGCGATGCGAAATGTGGGAGGGAGCATCCAATTGCGAAGCCAATGCCTTCGAGTTCTAGAGATGAGTCCTCGTAATAAACCCCAACTCTTCGTCGTCGGTTAATTCCTGATGCCTCGTGAATTTGCTTCGGTGGTGTGTGTAATTAGTCTAGCGCATGCTGCGTGCAGCACGGTACTAGTGACTGCATAAGTCAATTGATGCACTCAGAAACGACCAATAAGTCGGATTTATGTATTAACATATAAATTTTAACTTAAAACGCGTTAGAATTATCATTCTGAAGCATGGGAGCGTTGCTTGGCCTATTTCATGTACGTAGAATATTCCGACCCAAGCAGACGGTTCTTTGAAATCACTTTGTATCGGGATTTATGTGGGATGATAGTTGATTGATACCTCTCTCAATCATAAAATATTTACATTTAGTTATTTATTCGGTGTTGTTAAATGTGGAAGTAAAATAGAATTGAGCTTCGTGCCAAAATGCAGTGTTTCTACATTGTAACATCTCACTAGATTAACTGCAAATTGATAACAGACATTATTGCTTTGGTGTTTCAAATTTACTAGATGTGAAAATTATGAATTTGACTTTAGTAGTAGCCGCAGCCACATCCTGCAAAGCAGATTCAATTTGCATGCATTTTGAGTTGCTTTCTAAGTCACTTGGAATGTTAGATTGCCAACGGAAAGCTGCCGATGTACCAATGAGTTTTCGACCCGTAGTCACTACAAATTCTCTTTTGTAATTTTTGGATTAAATCGAATCCATTTCTAGCTCCTCTCAGGTGCTATATTCTCCAAAATACCCATAAAATGTTAGCCTTAGAAATGCATGCCAATGGCCAATTAACCACCAACATTCGTGGTCATTTATTTCTATGGTAATTAAAGGAATCATCGAAGGAACACTATCAATCGATCGTCCCAGACGACTGTTAGAGGCCAATTCATTCAAAATTAGTTCACTAAAGCCCCTTCCATTTATTTCACTAACAAAAATCGCAAATACTCAGTAAAATTTGGAAGATAGTGTACAGCAGCAGCATTGGGTATCGTAAAACTAACTACATAGTTTGAGACAATAACACAGAATGCGGATGGAAGAGCGCCATTATCTAGGAGTCCTCTTGTTTTATTTGGAGATCCACAGCTCCCAGTGAATCGCTGGTCCCTCGATGCACTTCGCCATTGGGAATCTGTTGAGGAGTCGGCACCAGTGTGGGTTTCAGGTCCATGGGTGTGGCTTCGGCCATTTCCTCGAATTTCCTAGGAGGAGCATCACGGTTGTTGCCAGCGGCCAATATCTCCACCATGAGTCTCCAAGCACTCTCCTCTCCTTCATCGATTGCGCAGTGGCGGATGTTGAGCACTGCTCTGTGCACATCCCGCACCGTCAGCGCAATCCTGAAGTAGCGCAGCTCCTCACCACCCTTCAGTTTGCGATGCATGTCGATGGCTTTGAAGATGATTGGCGTCATTGTGGTGAGGAGTTCGTGCAGGTTCTCATCTACAACACAGGGAATCACCGAATTAAGTACATTCTCTCAGAGAGGGAATTGGGGTGTGAGAGGCGAGAGGCAAGAGGCAAGAGGCAGGAGCCTACTCATAGCTATCATGGTGGTAGCAAAGCAGAAGGCGATTTCGGTGTCGTCAAAGTCGTAGTTGACGATCTTGCGAGCAGCGCCCAGAAGTAGCTTGGAGCCTTGGTGATCAACTCTGCTGACGAGAGGATAGGCCACACTGATCACCTGGTCACCTCTTCTCATCATCTTGGCGAAATGCACTGCAGCGTGCAATGCGAGAACATCGAAGACGCAGTTGTTGAGGAAGGTGGCGTTTGTGTCTGTGTGTAACTGTAAAATGGACAAAGAGAAAAGTTGGTTTTGGTGTTGATATAGGTGTACTCAACTTGTGAGAAATTGAGTGGAGTTTAGAGGTGAGACCTACAACAGGAAAGCCAGGAATTTGCATAGCTATGGGCAGAATATCGAGATCTCGAATGCCCTGGAGTGTCCTCATCACATGGGGCCAATCATTGGGGTCCAGCATCTGAATGAAAATGAGGCAAGGAAGCATTTGCACACCGACTGTTCAAGTCATCGTCAATGCGGTAAGCATCATTGAATGTCACTTTCTTACCACTCGCGTCTGGCGAAATGCCAATTTATCCACTGCGTGGACAATATTTTTGGTGAAATGAAGTGCCGCCTCTTCGCTGTAGGGGTCCAAGTAACACGGCGGCAGCTCCTCTTCGGTGAAACTGTCGTTGTCTGAATCCTCAGAATCCAATTCCTCCTCCTCCTCCTCTTCTTCGTCGTCCTCGGTCGCCTCCTCGTCCTCCTTTTCTCCATCAGCGTCGTCATCCTCTTCATCGGGTGCATCACAATGACCCTCATCGTCACTGTTGGGCGGCTTCGCGCTTTGCGGAGCAGACTCCGGTTTGACTACTGAATTCGTGGCAGTAGTTGGAGTGTTGTCAACCGAGAGGTTAGCGGGTTTACTGTTGCCACTGGTGATGGTGGAGGTAGTCGTAGTCACCTGGGAAGTGGGCGACTTCAACTCCTCCTTCAAAGTCTGCTCCGCTATCCGCAAACCCTGCGCCGACGCAGCTGTGGGGTAGTTCTGGTGAGGTAGGTTCGCGTAACCCTGCTGCGGATGCTGCATTTGCGTCATATCCCAAACTGGACCGCTTGGTACAGCCGCTCCCACTGCCTGGCTGTACACTCGGTTACGGTTCGCATACCACGAAGGCGAAGGCGTCGATGATCGTTGTTGCTGCTGTTGCTGCTGCTGCTGCTGGTTTTGCATCTGCTGCTCAGCTAATTTTCTTGCCCGGTTTTGCTCAATCAGGAGACGCTTCGCCTTTCTCTTTTCGTCATCCAAAACAACTAAAATTTAGTAAAAATTTAGTTAAAATCTCCTGTTAAGTTACCAAAACAAAAAGTGTGAATGAACCACGTGATCGATTCTTACGGCGTTTGTTCATGCCTCCTTGAAGACAGCGATCGAATCGGCACTTCTGACAGCTGTTTCGTTTCCGCTTGTCGCCAACATCGCACTGGCCGTTGGATTTACAGGTGTAGATGAGATTTCTCTGCACCGTGCGACGAAAGAAGCCCTTGCAGCCTTCGCAGGTCATGGCGCTGTAGTGGAAACCCGTGGCTTTGTCTCCACACACAACGCAACGCGTGGTACCCTGGCTCGAATCCATGTAGCTCGGGACGTACGAAACTCCTGTAACACACACGACAAATTTCAAATGTGTGCACGCCGCTGAGTCATGGGGTAATTTACTGACAGCGGGTCTATACTACCTACCCCCCACCCGCACGCACGCACGCACGAGGTCAAATTGGGGGTGTTTGGGCTAAATGCAGAGAGCGCGAGCGAAACAACTTACGTTTCCTTGTTTTTGACTGACCAGCCTCGCTATTGTCGGATTCAGGACGCGAGGTGCTGGAGGTTCTCGATGTTGAGGGGATGGATGTATTTACACTGGCAGAAGGAGCAGCAGTTGCCGCTACCTGGGGCACCTGATGTCCGAAGAAGCCGGGATTGAGGCTCTGGGGCAGAACCATGGGCGCGTAGTCGGAGATCGAGTGGACGCTCATTTGATCCGTTGAAATTGGCTGTAGTGGCTGTAGTTGAGTCTGGTAGAGGCTGGAATCGAAGCCTCTTGGCATATTCAACGAGGCCGCGTCCACATTCCGCATCATCCACTGAGATGTCCCGTTATCCACTGGATATCGTCTGTCGCCGTTGTTGGAGTAGAGTAAGCTCAAGTACCGCTCTGAATCGGGTGTCTGAGGCATCGTTTGGGACGATCCTGTTGTGGAGCCCATGCCGAAGGAGGTTTCCATAGCACCAGGTGGAGGAGGAGGAGGGGGAATTGAGGAAGTTAGACTGGGAGGTAGACTAGAGGTGGTGGATGTGGTAGATGGCACAGGCAAGGTTACATCCGTCGCCTGTGACATGACTCTGTTAGTATCGGGCTCCAAAGGTCCGTTCATCACAATCTTCACTGACTGAATGAGCGTTCAACCGGTTATGTGTGGCGTATTTATACCACTCTTGCTTAGCGCGCGACGCTTCTTCCTGATTGGTTTTCTGAAACACGTAGTGTGCGGTAGTGTGTGCATATGCATCCAGTCAGCATTTTCTCGAGTTTTGAGAAGCTCAAACACAATTCATGACAAATAACAATGTTTTGCGGTCTCTAAGGCATCAGTTGGGTGTTAGTGTGAGGAGGAGGAGGAGGAGGAGGAGGCCTTCTTGTTGGGTGATTTGGCAACCCCATGCCAGTGGAATGTGTCCTACTAAGGACAGCTTAAGGATACCAATGATAGGGTCAGGAATATTGATCATCCCTGCTTGGCTCAGTGATTCACTCAAGAATGATCTACTGACTTTGACTTCACCCTAATGTCATAGCCACTTAGATAACTCATTTAGTAGTTGAACAATGGAGGAATCATTAATAACTCCCACTTCGAGGTATGAACAAAGTCGCTATCAATCGAACAATATCCCTTTAATATCGAAATGGAAATCCTAATTATAGCAATAACTTTGAAACTTATCACCGTAGTAACTACACAAGTTTCGGAGCTCGCAATTCTCTGCATTGCTAATTTGGGTGTTTTTATGTTATCGCTAGGGGAAGAGTTCACAGTTAGATTTTAATTGCTTAATTGATAAAATCCCATCAAATTTCGTCGCTTCGTCTTTATTTCGGCAGTAAATGGATTTTTCGTGGTTCCAATCACCTAATTTAAATGATATCTTTTGATGAAACGCCTTATCGATTTGTTCACTGTTTCACCAACAGATCTGATATTAACAGGGGAAAATCTTAAAAAAGGAAAAAAATAAAAAATAAAATCGTTTTTTGATGCAATGACAGGAAAATTTCCTTAAAAATAGCCACGTTTTAGTCGAATCAGCTACATCTAATTTGGCTGAAACTGTCCATCTCTGTTATGTTACTAAAACGCGAAGCTACTGGATGCGCAACTGATAGACTATTGCTTATTTGCAATCATAGGATGACTCATTTAATTGCCAGAGAAATAATTGACCAAATAAATAACTAAATGCAAATATTTTATGATTGAGAGAGGTATCAATCAACTATCATCCCACATAAATCCCGATACAAAGTGATTTCAAAGAACCGTCTGCTTGGGTCGGAATATTCTACGTACATGAAATAGGCCAAGCAACGCTCCCATGCTTCAGAATGATAATTCTAACGCGTTTTAAGGTAAAATTTATATATTAATACATAAATCCGACTTATTGGTCGTTTTTGAGTGCATCAATTGACTCTATGCAGTCACTAGTACCGTGCTGCACGCAGCATGCGCTAGACTAATTACACACACCACCGAAGCAAATTCACGAGGCATCAGGAATTAACCGACGACGAAGAGTTGGGGTTTATTACGAGGACTCATCTCTAGAACTCGAAGGCATTGGCTTCGCAATTGGATGCTCCCTCCCACATTTCGCATCGCAGTTCGAGAATATCTTCACGTCTTCCGGAGACTCCAGCACCGATCTCTCGGGCGTGAAGAGAAGCGACTCGATGGAAAAATGCAAGGGTCCGACGCGAGCATTCTTAGGAGGTTCAGTTCTACTCAGTGCCTCAGAACCCAAATGGAAGGCAGATGATCCTGGCAATGACGCAGTCGACTCCTCCAGACTGCTTTTGTCTTCCTCCAGTAGCGATTGCGTCGTCTCGCTCGTATCTCCCAGCCTTTCATTTCGAGCTTCCGCCTTCTTAACACCTAGAGCAATAGGTGACCTCACAGTGAAAACACGCAGACAACTTACGAGTGGGTCTCATGCCCACTGCAATGCACCGAGCATAGCGACAGCGCAGGCAGCGTCGACGGTGGCTTCTCACGCTGAGGTTGCACCTGCCGTCCCTCCTGCATTGGTAGTTGTGTTGCATTTGAACCGATCGTCGGAAGAAGCATTTGCAGCCTTCGCAGGTCCATACACCGTAGTGTCTTCCCGTTGCTTTGCGGTGGCACACTTTACAATCCTGTTGCGATCGCTCATCTGTAAATGCATCATGGGTGATTTATAAGTTGACCACCATTTCAATAAACAGACCTAATTTATTTATTCGTTTAAAATGCTCAAAATGGCAAAGATATGGTGATGGTGATGGTGAGGGTGCTTCGTGGTGGCATTGCTGTTGATGACATGGAGTTACTTGTGAAGCCCTCATGACATATAGACTGACAATCACCACTGCTCAGTCATGCTAGTTTTAATAGCAATAAAATGCAACAAACTAACAAAGAAGCAAACAATCTTAGGCTAGAAGTAAAACAATAAGGAGATACTGCGGTGAATGATTTGTGAATGATTTGTCAAGCCACCGATTCGTTCATCGGTCGCCACTTCTTGAACTTATTGATTGATTGGGGTGATGGGGTGATGGGGTGATGGGGCGGGGTGTGGGTGTGGGTGAGAATGACTGAGTGCGCTGACATGATTGGTTAAATTTTGACCCGCTATAAATATCAATCACCTGGGCTAAATTATTTTTTGATCAGCATTTACTAAAGTTGCTGTCTTCATGTCTTGTTAGTCATTCAGTGTAACCTAATTGTATGTCAGCAAATTTTATTTGTATTTAAATAAAATTTCAATTGGTACATAGATTCGTTTGACATTCTATTTACCTTGATGATTTTCTGATTACTCCTGAATTTAATTTATTTTATTTGTGCTTATATATGTAAAATATTGGTTTAAATGTAGTTGTTTAGGTTATTACTAGGATGTGGTGGGTGTACGTACTCCGACGAATGTGTGTGCTGTCTTGAGTAGATACGCATCCGTTCCACCCGAAATCTTAAACAATAGGACCCAATTGGTAGTAGAAATATTTATTTCTAATTAAACAAATCAGTTTTAAATCCCCCTTAATGGATTCTATGCCTTTAGAGCCAGCTCACAGAGCATTCGGCTGAGCTTAGCCTGAGCCTGATTTAATTGACCGAGACAGTTGTAAATGCTACCGAAGGCTTAGCGGCGTTCCATGAGGTACAGTCGTGATGCCAACAGTTCTTGCCCTCCCTTAATTGACATGCCCATCGCAGCTGCTACGTCAAAGCGAATCTGTGAGGGTTCTTCCAATGACTCCGAAAAGACCCGTTAGCTGTCTATGGAGGCACTCAGGCTGCCTTGAGAATACCACTACCCAGTGCACGAAGTAGAGCTTTGCACTAGTGGCTTTCCCTCGAGATAAATCAATCAATCTTGAGGAATTGGGGGAAGTGAAAATCGTTGAATTAGACTGAAGGCGAGATGGAAAGGTGATTTTTTCCGAATAATTGCCAATAATATGGCAAAGATATGCGAGATTTAAAAGGCCGACGATATTTTAATAATGCGGTAACAAATTAGCTCCAACAGGAGTGAAGCTTCGTTCTCTGGGTGTGGTGCTCGATGGGAGTGGAGAATTGACAGTAGAGCGCGCCAATCATAACAGAGGCAGAGCGGCCGATCCGCAAAGCCATCCACCACTGCTGACCATGCCAGCAAGTGTCTAGTGTCAGACTAAGCCGCGCAAACGGAAATCTACAATCTACAATTGCACTTCTTTGAGAATGTGCGAGTAAAAGCGTATTAACTCAAACCCAATTGCTACGAAGCGCTTGTAGACAATAGCGTGGTTGACTTCTTGGAAAGTGATGATGACTATGTTCAGAGGTGTAAAACTAAGGTGGAGGTCTCCGTGAATGAAGGCGATTAAGGATGTAATTAACAATGCTCAGGTTAATTAACCCAGGCACAGGCTAAGCACAGCCGAATGCTCTTGGTGCTGGCTCATTCATTCAGCCATTCATCTGTGGGCATGTTAATGTAGGCAATAACCCGCAAAGGCGCATGAGTAATTGGCGTGCTTCTGAGAAGAGAGTGTGAAACTGTTTGGACAAGGCGATGTTTCCCCCTCGAAGTGCACTTTCTCGAACCACAGGGGTTCGTGACCCGGAGTGATGACGACCCACGAAAGTGCATTACTCACATTAAGCGCAGTGATCACCAATTCCATTCGTCCAATCAGATGTTCCTTTAGTCATTTTGCGAAGAAAAACATTGTCTGTTGGAATCTGAGGGATTTGTCAACTGGTCAGATTACCGATCTCAACAGATCCTTTGTCCTTTCTGGTAAGACAAACAAACGGTTCACGGAAAATGCCAATTGTAGTGGGATTTCTGAGAATTGTCAATTATTTTCTCTCTTCAGCTGCCCAGCATTTTTTATGATTTCGACGCGTCTTTTTCCACCTGCATCCTTGACAACTTCATGCATATTTTTGAGCCACTGATTTCCCGAGGCCGCATTTCTGCGTGCGTGTGCGATTCTGTTACAATCATATTAGAAGAACATCGTAGAGGCTATTCAGGTACTCGTATCACAAACGCTTTTGAGTTATGGACACGATTTTAAGGCAAATTTTTAAAAAAACTCCGTTGAAACTAGAAATAACTCAGTGTTTGGAAATCACCTGCAGACAGGAGATAATGTGTGAACTGCGGCCCCGTTGGATTCAGCTGGTTGATTTTCAAATATCAACTGGGTTTTATTGTTTAAATCTTCTAACACTCTATAAACCGATACGAAACTTGAGTTAATCAAAGACTTGATAGGGATGACGACGTTTCCAAGACGGATATTGATGTGGGTCATTCTTCAGTGTGGGTGTCAACTTCTTGGCTGTAGTTGCAAACTACCAGAATCTGAAAGCTGAATGCTGAAAGGCGTGTGCACCTCTGAGTGATATGATTGGTGCACATTTCTGTCAATTTCCCAGTCATAGTGATTACAACTCTCCATAGATAGAATTTGGCGTTTACGCGTTGCGCTGATGTGGATACTGATTGTAAATTACATCATGTTCTAGGAAATTAAATTAATTTACAAACGCACTTCATCACAGGCAAGTACCTCTTCTGCGGCTGTTTTATACGGGAATGTAGTGAGTTAGTGTCACCGTGATATTACTTAATTGAGGGTTTGGCTGACAATATTTAACACTCGATGTCTAATGTCCGAAATCCTGTACTGGAGTTGACACCACATTGAAGATTAATTAAAAATTCATTATTTAGCTAAGGGACGTCATCAGTTCGGTTTTCCGCTGACTAAGTTGACAATGCTCAACTCGGTCAAATGAGTCTCGGATATTTGCACGAAGGTGCTATCGAATCGCTGAATTTAAAATTTCCTTTGATGAATATTTTGATCCAGATAGTGCATTTTCACAGTTCAAATTAAATACCCATCACAGCCACTAAGTGATATTTGCATACCCATTTGTGGGTGGATATCGATAGACGACGACTAGCTAATATGCACCTCATTCAAATCTTTTCCTATTAAATAATAAGAAATAATGTGCTTCTGGTACTCCTCGTGGGTGAACCTTCTATATGTCCTCGATAATGGACACGAATGTCGGCTCCGTATACTTTCTTATTAAAACGACAGCACCTATCGAAAAATACCTCACTTTTTGTTCCAGATTCCGCAAGAATCCACCTTCAATGAATGGTGTTGAGCTAAAATATTTATTGATTTTCATACGCAACCAAAGACCGTAAAATGAGCTGCACCAATTAAATAGAAACTAATCAGATCAATTTAATTGCCCCAGCTCATTGAGAATTCGGCGGTGCTTAGCCTGTGCTTGGGTTTATTGCACGGGTCTTTATTAATTACATCCATAATCGATTTCAATCGTGGAAACCTTGACTCCAGTTTTACGCCTTTAATTTTATTCACTAGTTTCTTATTGGGTCACAAAGCTATTTAGATTAAATGGGCATTAAACACATAAATTGTAATAAACACGATTAAGGTAAGGAATGCTCTATTGCGGGTAGTAGTCATGACTGCGTGTCACAGGAGGAGGAGGATTGTGTCTTCCAACTGAGAGGTCTAAGGGCTCCTCCTCCTCTTCACCCGGTGAACGTGGTGGTGGTGGTGGTGGTTCTGTGGAGTTGGTGTGGCCTGGAACGGTCTCGTGGGCCGTGGGACCTAAGAGAGCATCAATGCTGAATGGGAGATGGGGTGGGGCAGCTGCGAGCACTAACTGGGCCTCCTCCCCTCCACCCGGTGAACGTGGTGGTGGTGGGGTGGTGGTGGTGGTGGTGGTGGTGGTGGTTCTGTGGCGTTCACACCCTCCGCAATAACCGCACTCTCTTGCTGTCTTTGTCGTTGTTGTTGTCGTTTTCGTTGTCGTCGTTGTTGTTGTAGCAAACGAGGAGTGGAGGAGGGCTGCATCTGGGTTGGAGGTTGTGGCTGTGTGAGAGTCGAGGAGGGTCCTGGAAGTGGTTCATCCGGTCCAGAAGACACGGGCGCCGTTTGTGATGGCAGCGACAATGGTGCTCTCGTCGCCGATGTGGGTGTTGGTGGCTGCGGTTGCGGTTGCGGTTGTCGCATGCGAGCAGTCCTCAATTCCCTATTGGCTGCTATCAGTTCCCTCAAGCGCTTTAGCTTTTCTTCTGTCAAAACCACTAAAATGTTAAATGAGCGTTGAATGAGCGTTTCTGAGCTGTGACAACGCGCGCATATCTTCCTAAACATGCCATGAAACAGCTGAGGCCTCATCATCATCATTATCATTAGTGAAGTTGGGAAAGAGGTGAGAGAGGAGGTGGAGGAGGGGGAGGGGGAGGGGGAAAGGGGTACTCACAGTCGCGTCTCATGCCCTTTTGGAGGCACCGAGCGAAGCGACAGGACCGGCAGCCCCTGCGACTGCCTTTGTCGATGCGGCATGCGTTCGCCCTCCGGCACGGCGATTGGAAGTGCGTTCGAACTGCTCGTTGGAAAAACGCCTTACAGGATTCGCACGTCAGCGCACCGTAATGCATTCCTGTCGGTATGTCCCCACACACCACGCATTCCTGTGGACAACCCTTCTCCTCCATGTAGGTCGGTCGTCTCGGATGCACTGTAGGTGAGAAGAGATCAAGAAATCTGAGTTCTGTCGTCAGAGTATATCTCGAATTTCCTTAAACAGAGATTTGCTATGATTGAAAGCGCAATCATTGATCAACTTATCCCTGCATGTGGTAGTACGTACCTCTGCGTCTTCTGGGGCGGCGTGGATGCGTATAGGCCATCGTAGTGGTGAATAATGTGGTCTTGTCTTTCGCCAACAAGCTTATACAGAATTCTGGGCGGCTGTGATTGGTAGGTCAGGAGTTTGAGTCTCATTGGTCAGTCATGTCTGGATATCGACATCGGCCAGTAGGATTTCGCATCAGCTCCAACCAGTCACAGCCTGGTATTTCCATCCATCATTTTTAACTTAGAAATTGGTGATGATCCAATTATAGTGATAGACCTCTGGGACTTTGGAATGGGTCAGCATGTTAGTGCTGCCATCGAAACTCTCTCAACTGTAATGTCGTGATGCCAACATTTCTTGCCCTCTCTTACTTGACATGCCAATCCCAGCTGCGACGTCAACACGAATCAGTGAGTTGTGGTCGAATGACTACGAAAAGACCCGTTAGCTATCTATGGAGGCACTCAGGCTGCCTTGAGTACACCACCACTACCCAGTGCACGAAGGAGAGCTTTGCACTAGTGGCTTTCCCTCAAGACCATTGCAACGATAAATCAGTCAATCTTGAGGAATTGAGGGGAAGTGGAAATCGGTGAATTAGACCGAAGGCGAGATGGAAAGGTGAATGTTTCCGAAAAACTGCTAAAAGGCCGACGATATTTTGATAACGTGGTAACTAATTAACTCCAACACGACTGAAGTTTCGTTCTCTGGGTTTTTTTGCTCGATGGGAGTTGAGAATTGACAGTAGAGCGCGCCAATCATAAGAGAGGCAGAGCGGCCGAGCCGCAAAGCCATCCACCACTGCTGACCATGCCAGCAAGTGTCAAGTGTCACCAATGACATGGCAGTCGCGATTAGGAAGCGCACATGCCTTCCTTTCAACGGTCAGACGAAGCCGCGCAAACGGAATTCTACAATCCACAATTTCACTTATTTGAGAATGTGCGAGTAAAAGCGTATTAAATCAAAACGAATAGCGCTTGTAGACAAAAGCGTGGTGACCTCTTGGAAATTGATGATGACTCAGTTCAGAGGTGTAAAACTGAGGTGAAGGTCTCCGTGAATGAAGCCGATTAAGGATGTAATTAACAATGCTCAGGTGAATTAACCCGAGCACAGGCTAAGCACAGCCGAATGCTCCTTGACCTGGGTCACTCATTCAGCCATATTCGAATGAAGCTTATCTCTTCATCATATGAGTGGTGAGGGGTAATTCACTGTCGGAGCTGCAATAACCCGCAAAGGCGTATGAGTAATTGGCGTACTTTTGAGAAGAGAGTGTGAAACTGTTTGGACAAGGCGATGTTTCCCCTTCGAAGTGCATCCTGAGTAGATAAACCCGTGACCCGAAGTGATGACTAACCACGATGGTGCATTCTTCTCCTTTCGCGTTTTAAGACAAAAGCGTTGGTGACCACTTAGAAATTGCTCATGAATAAGGTCAGAGGTGTAAAATTGAGGTCAAGGTCGTCGTGAATGAAACCGATTGAGAAAGTAATTAAAATTTCTTCGGTCAGTTCTTTTACGGTTTTTGCAAAGTCGTCCAATGAATTTTAATTCCTGTGGAATCTGACACTATTGCAAAATAATTAAGAGAATAACGTTGCGTTTTGCTGGCCTAAGCCAACACGTCTCAGTCGGACTCTCCGAATTTTGGCCAAACAGTGCAGCAAGTTGGTTCGCCCGTGCTGAAGCACAATTGAGCCGAGCTGATATCAGGAGCGATGCAGTCGTTGAGATGCTGCCGGGGCACGTGGCCAATCAGCTACACCGCGTCATTCTCTCGCCTCCCACCGCGAATTCGGTGTCATCAAGTCAAATACTCCAAACAGCAATGAGCTCCACAGGCAGAGAGTGCAGTTGATTGGCGGTTTCTCCTTAGAGCAGGGATTCTTACTGAAGGTATTCAGCACTCTCCTCAAAGCATCCCACCACCACTGGGTTTCTTCCTCTTCAGGACCTTGCAACCAGCGTGTTGCCAGCGTCACCGACCACGAGGCGCGAATAGCAGCACCAGAATACAAGTCGACAACACCCACGTCAAGCCTTCTTTCGACCCGAATCACATGGCCACTGAACAAAAGCCATGTGATACACGCAAACGTGGCCCACAAACTGGTAAAGCGGAAACACCACTGGACACCTCTGGAGCAACACTGCTTTGTGACGGCTCACCCGAGGACCAGAGTGGTCTTCAATTCAATTCAACTGTTCACAGATCGCTACTCTTGGGCAGAAATGAAGAAAGACATCAGCAACTGGGTGCGTATGTGCAAGGATACTCTCGGCGTGCAAAGATACATCGTCCGCTGTCAAATACCACCAGAGGAGAGTTTTGCTCATGTGCACCTGGTCGCAGGGTTACAGGTACTCACTGACCTGCATTGATCGATTTACCGAAATTCGACGAAATTCGCAATCCAGAGTCTATTTGGAGCGGACGACACGTAGGTTTCCCCAAGCATTTTGTAGCAGCCCCCTCCCCCCCGTCAGCAAAGATAATAACGAAAGGTAAATAAATTATATGAACTGAAGCCTTTAAATTAGGTATGCATATCCATCATAAATTTATTATGGTAAATTGATTGTGGATTACATCATAGACTCAAAAATAAACGAATCGGTAAAGACCGAGGACACCTTATAGGTGCACTTCATCACAGAGAAATGCCTCTGCTGACGATTTCTATCAGAATGTAATGAGTTAGTGTCACTGTTATTTTACTTAGTCGAGGGATTTTTTGGCAATATCTAAGGTCCGAAATCCTGTATTTTAGATGAAACCACATTAAAGAATAATTAAGAATTCGCTATTTAGCTTAGGGTACGTCATCTGATCGATTTTCCGCTGACTAAATGGAGAATGCTCAACTTGGTCAAATGCATCACAGCCATTATAAAATACTTGCATACCCATTACACTGTGGAATTCATGGAGTTTCCTTAAGTTATATTTCTTATTTCATCATCGTGAATGACTTATTGGGTAAAATATTCACGTTTTATTTTGGTGGACATTTGAAGATAAACAAACATGATGCCTGAAGCAATGAACGATAATCGAGTGAGGGCAGTGCTTCAATTCAAACTAGTAATGTTTGGTATCACCAATGTGGCATATTTAAATGCCTTATTTGGGAGGTTTCGTCTGACCAGTGAGAGGCCTGTGCGTTTCCCAAATTCCCACTGGCATCTTGTGGCTGCGCCCTCATTGGTTGACACTTGCGGGTTCAGTCAGTCAGCAATGCGAGACGGATACGCTTCGGCTGCTTCGGCTGTGTTCTAATTGGTGAGAAAACATGTTTCCCAAATTTATTATAAATTAAATTAAACTAAATTAAACTAGGAGCAAGCAAGCTGAGGAACTAATGTCACCATCATCATCATCATCGTCATCATTTGTTTGCATATTTATTTTGCATTACGGAATGCGTGTTACCCTCTGATTTCTACCAAAGACGTTGTTTTAGAAATGAACCTTAGAATTTTACCTCAGAGGTCTCACTTAAGTTGATTATTTTTGTAGTTTCTCGTTGGCAAATTTTGCGAGAAGCAAAATCCAAAATAGTTGTTTGGGGAGAAAGGAATGTTTTAATTAATTTATTAATTAATTAATTGTTTTTCGCGGTAGAGACTGGAATAATCCATTCACGAAGTGACAAAGCCTGAGAAATTCGGAGTTCCGATTCAAGGGTCCTTCTTCAACAATTACTAGAAATTTTAAATTAAGAAATCCACCATTCCTAGCATGGCTCTTTCTCAATGTTCACGGGGAGCTTTAGACCTAGAGGATGATCTACACTCTATTTCGATAGAAGATGCAGATGCTCTTATGAGGGATACTAGAAGCTAGTTATTTCTTATTATATAATAAGAATTTATATGTATATATAATACGAAAAGATTTGAATGCTAGTCGACGTCTATCGATATCTAACCACAAAACTTCTCACAGCAGCTGCGCTGGGTATGCGTATCTGTACATTATTTAATTTGAACATTTTAAAATACACTAGGGATGATAATGTTCCTCAAAGGTATTGTTGAATTCATTGATTCGATAGCACCTTGATGGAAATATCCGGACTGGGCAGATGAAGGTGGAGAGCTTCATTGAGCTCTGAAAAATAATTGAAAACTCTTAGAAATCCCACCACAATTGGCATTTTCCGTGAACCTCTTGTTTGTCTTACCAGGAAAGACAAGGGATCTGTTGAGATCGATAAACTGACCAGTTGACAAATCCCTCAGATTCCAACAGACAATGTTTTTCTTCTCAAATGGACGAAAAGAACATCTGATTGGACGAATGGAATTGATAATTAATGCGCTTAAGTTGAGAAATGCTCCTTCGTGAGTCGTCATCACTCCGGGTCACGAACCGCTGTGGTCCGAGAAAGTGCACTTCGAGGGGGAAACATCGCCTTGTCCAAACAGTTTCACACTCTCTTCTCAAAAGCACGCCAATTACTCATACGCCTTTGCGGGTTATTGCAGCTCCTGCAGTGAATTACCCCTCACCTCTCAGATGCCTACATTAATGTGGCCACAGTTGAAGAGACGAAGAGCTAGGCTTCATAGGAATTTGGCTGAATGAGGGACTGCGAAGAGGAGATGGCTGAGGTGGCCGACAACGTCACTGGCATTGAGGCGGAGAGTAGGACGAATCAGGCTTGGGATGGGAGCACCAAGGACTGAGCCTTGCCCAAACAACGAGCCAGTTCAGGGAGCATTCGCCTAGACTTAGCCAGTGTTTGAGTTAATTGTCGTATGTGGTGGAGAACCGCAACTCGCGCTGCGTCGTTAGTCACTACTCTCTCCACCAAAATGGGTGAATCCAGTTAATGAAAGGGAGATCGATTTGCGAAGTAGTCGTCAGATGACAACTCATGATGGATGCATTTCCCGAGGTTTAGAAGGGCACGTTGATCAGTTGCAGGATTCAAACTAGGCTCTAGTGCCGATTCCTTGGCCTTTTCACCAGAATGGGCCTCTTTGGGAGCATCTAATCACCAAAATCACCGTTTACTCGGTCCTGCATCTTTTTAATTGCAAGACAATTGCTACCACATTCTTCGTTACGGCGCTTTCAGTGTCAGTACTCACTATTAAGTTGGAAAAATTACTTAATAGAACGCCCATTTCGATATATTTCCTCGATGATGCACTCCAAATGGGTGCCGTCTACTTCTTATTAAAACGACATCACATTTTGAAAAGATTCCCCACAATTTGTTGGAGTTTCTAGCTAAATACATTCTGAAATTGTGTCTGATTTGGCGTTGCGCTAAGATAAATATTTATTGTTTTTCATACGTAACCAAAAAACCATAAAATGAGCTGCCCCAATTAAATGGAAATTAAAGGCCCTCTTAATGGACTTTATTCATTCGGCTGTGCTTAGCCTGTGCATGGGTTAATTGGCCTGAGCATTGTTAATTACATCCTTAATCGATTTTATTCGTGGAAAGCTTGACCCTAGTTTCACACCTCTGACCTTATTCACTAGTTTCTTATTGGATCACAAAGCTATTTAGATTAAAAGGACATTAACTACCTAATTTGGTACAAACTCGCTTAAGGTAAGGAATGCTCTATTGTGGGTAGTTGTCATGACTGCGGGTCACAGGCTGAACACCTTCTCACCTCCTGCTGGGTGTACTTCGAGGCGGCAAACATCTCCACATCTCCGTGTCCTAACGCCGGTTTCACCCCCACACCCCACACCCCAGACCCCACAAACCGAAAACCGAAACCCAAAGCGAAACCGAAATCACGAGCAAAAGACAAAACGTGTCATTCGGTTAAGAGCCCTTTCGTAGGGTGGTGACACCAAATGCTGTCTGAGAGCGTGCAAGGATATGTCGTGTAGGGGAAAGGAGCATCGATCCGATGTTGGTCACGAGTGTCATGTGTGGGGAACTGGTTGGATTCATGATGGTACCGTGGATTGTCACCTCACTATTTCCTTGTCGACGGAATCGCATTTCTTCATCCCTGTGCTCAGTGGGATCTGTGTCCCCGGCATTGTCACCACCGCAACCAGTGATGACATCGGCGTGGACCTGCTCATTGGCAGCCGCATGACAGGGAGGACGAGGATTGTGTCTTCTAACTGAGAGGTCTAAGGGCTCCTCCTCCTCTTCACCCGGTGATGGTGGTGGCGGTGGTTCTGTGGAGTTGGTGTGGCCTGGAACAGTCTCGTGGGCCGTGGGACCCTAAGAGAGCATCAATGCTGAATGGGAGATGGGGTGGGGCAGCTGCGAGCACTAACTGGGCCTCCTCCCCTCCACCCGGTGAACGTGGTGGTGGTGGCGGTGGTGGTGGTGGTGGTGGTGGTGGTTCTGTGGCGTTCACACCCTCCGCAATTATCGCACTCTCTTGCTGTCTTTGTCGTTTTCGTTGTCGTTGTCTTCGTTGTCGTTGTTGTTGTCGCAAACGAGGAGTGGAGGAGGGCTGCATCTGGGTTGGAGGTTGTGGCTGTGTGAGAGTCGAGGAGGGTCCTGGAAGTGGTTCATCCGGTCCAGAAGACACGGGCGCCGTTTGTGATGGGAGCGACAATGGTGCTCTCGTCGCCGATGTGGGTGTTGGTGGCTGCGGTTGCGGTTGCGGTTGAGGTTGTCGCATGCGAGCAGTCCTCAATTCCCTATTGGCTGCTATCAGTTCCCTCAAGCGCTTTAGCTTTTCTTCTGTCAAAACCACTAAAATGTTAAATGAGCGTTGAATGAGCGTTTCTGAGCTGTGACAACGCGCGCATATCTTCCTAAACATGCCATGAAACAGCTGAGGCCTCATCATCATCATTATCATTAGTGAAGTTGGGAAAGAGGTGAGAGAGGAGGTGGAGGAGGGGGAGGGGGAGGGGGAAAGGGGAACTCACAGTCGCGTCTCATGCCCTTTTGGAGGCACCGAGCGAAGCGACAGGACCGGCAGCCCCTGCGACTGCCTTTGTCGATGCGGCATGCGTTCGCCCTCCGGCACGGCGATTGGAAGTGCGTTCGAACTGCTCGTTGGAAAAACGCCTTACAGGATTCGCACGTCAGCGCACCGTAATGCATTCCTGTCGGTATGTCCCCACACACCACGCATTCCTGTGGACAACCCTTCTCCTCCATGTAGGTCGGTCGTCTCGGATGCACTGTAGGTGAGAAGAGATCAAGAAATCTGAGTTCTGTCGTCAGAGTATATCTCGAATTTCCTTAAACAGAGATTTGCTATGATTGAAAGCGCAATCATTGATCAACTTATCCCTGCATGTGGTAGTACGTACCTCTGCGTCTTCTGGGGCGACGTGGATGCGTATAGGCCATCGTAGTGGTGAATAATGTGGTCTTGTCTTTCGCCAACAAGCTTATACAGAATTCTGGGCGGCTGTGATTGGTAGGTCAGGAGTTTGAGTCTCATTGGTCAGTCATGTCTGGATATCGACATCGGCCAGTAGGATTTCGCATCAGCTCCAACCAGTCACAGCCTGGTATTTCCATCCATCATTTTTAACTTAGAAATTGGTGATGATCCAATTATAGTGATAGACCTCTGGGACTTTGGAATGGGTCAGCATGTTAGTGCTGCCATCGAAACTCTCTCAACTGTAATGTCGTGATGCCAACATTTCTTGCCCTCTCTTACTTGACATGCCAATCCCAGCTGCGACGTCAACACGAATCAGTGAGTTGTGGTCGAATGACTACGAAAAGACCCGTTAGCTATCTATGGAGGCACTCAGGCTGCCTTGAGTACACCACCACTACCCAGTGCACGAAGGAGAGCTTTGCACTAGTGGCTTTCCCTCAAGACCATTGCAACGATAAATCAGTCAATCTTGAGGAATTGAGGGGAAGTGGAAATCGGTGAATTAGACCGAAGGCGAGATGGAAAGGTGAATGTTTCCGAAAAACTGCTAAAAGGCCGACGATATTTTGATAACGTGGTAACTAATTAACTCCAACACGAGTGAAGTTTCGTTCTCTGGGTGTGGTGCTCGATGGGAGTTGAGAATTGACAGTAGAGCGCGCCAATCATAAGAGAGGCAGAGCGGCCGAGCCGCAAAGCCATCCACCACTGCTGACCATGCCAGGAAGTGTCAAGTGTCAACCAATGACATGGCAGTCGCGATTAGGAAGCGCACATGCCTTCCTTTCAACGGTCAGACGAAGCCGCGCAAACGGAATTCTACAATCCACAATTTCACTTATTTGAGAATGTGCGAGTAAAAGCGTATTAAATCAAAACGAATAGCGCTTGTAGACAAAAGCGTGGTGACCTCTTGGAAATTGATGATGACTCAGTTCAGAGGTGTAAAACTGAGGTGAAGGTCTCTGTGAATGAAGCCGATTAAGGATGTAATTAACAATGCTCAGGTGAATTAACCCAGGACAGGCTAAGCACAGCCGAATGCTCCTTGACCTGGTTCACTCATTCAGCCATATTCGAATGAAGCTTATCTCTTCATCATATGAGTGGTGAGGGGTAATTCACTGTCGGAGCTGCAATAACCCGCAAAGGCGTATGAGTAATTGGCGTACTTTTGAGAAGAGAGTGTGAAACTGTTTGGACAAGGCGATGTTTCCCCTTCGAAATGCAATTTCGGGAGATAAACCCGTGACCCGAAGTGATGACTAACCACGATGGTGCATTCTTCTCCTTTCGCGTTTTAAGACAAAAGCGTTGGTGACCACTTAGAAATTGCTCATGAATAAGGTCAGAGGTGTAAAATTGAGGTCAAGGTCGCCGTGAATGAAACCGATTGAGAAAGTAATTAAAATTTCTTCGGTCAGTTCTTTTACGGTTTTTGTAATGTCGTCCAATGAATTTTAATTCCTGTGGAATCTGACATTATAACGATATAATTCCACGAATACCGTTGTGCTTTATTCCTTAATCAATGTGCTATTCTCTGTAACGCTTCGCTGATATGGACACAAATATCTTTAAACTGTGTCTTAGCGGCACATCGTTATGCTGGCTTAGGCCTTATGCACTCCTGAAGACGCGCCTGCCCACCAACACATCGCAGACAGTCTCTCCGAATATTGGCCGAGCAGTTCAGCAGGCTGGTTCGCCCATGCTGAAGCACAATTGCGCCGAGCCAACATCAAGAGCAATGCAGTCATGGAGATGCTGCCGGAGCACGTGGCCAATCAGCTGCACCGCGTCATTCTCTCGCCTCCCACCGCGAATTCGGTGTCATCAAGTCAAATACTCCAGAGGGTCCACTGAGGAACTACTTGAAATGGCCCACAGGTCACGTAAACTACCAACACAGTAACCAAGAATTGCGGCAGCTGCTGTCCAAAATACCCAACAAACGACAGACGACAGGCTCGTCACCACGGAGACGAAACTAGACTGGACTCTCTCTCCTCCGTCAACAACGCCCACGTTCGAGGGAGAGCTCGCCTAAGCCCAAAATGACGTCCAAGGGATGAAAGAGGCCCAAGCATAGACCCGCCACGGAAGTCGTCTTTTTCTATCATCATGTCAACATTGGCACCGCTGCCACATTTGCAAGTTCTGGACTTCCTCAAGCTAGCCGCATTCTGCTCATTGCTGACGTCGTAACACAATGCACTTCTGATTGACTCAGGTGCTGAAATCAGCATCACATCTGCCACATCCACAGAAAGCCTGCATCCGAATCCCCACCTGAAGCTGCGGTCCTTGAGTGAGGACCTATGGACAACGTCTCGTAGAACTCGGTGGGGGCTCTTAAGAGGAGTTTTTCATGGGTGTTGGTAATCGTGGACGTCCCGCATTCAATTCTGGGCGCTGACTCTCTACGTGAATACCATCTATGCTGAGATGCCGGAAAATGCGGATAGCACCACCTGTTTGTTCGCAATTCCATCCTCATTTCTTCAACCCTACCTCTCGATCCTACGACAGTTTCCAAACCTCACCAAGTCTCTTAATGCCGATGGCAATGCTAAACACAAACGTCAAGCTTTCTTTCGACCCGAATCACATGGCCGCAGAACAAAAGCCATGTGGTACATGCGAACGTGGGCCAGAATCTGGCATAGAGGAAACACCACTGGACACCTCTGGAGCAACACTGCTTTGTGACGGTTCACCGGGTAAATGACGCCCCATTGTTGCAGCATCTCTTAGAGAACAAGTGTGGTCTTCAATTCGATTCAACTCTTCACTGATCACTACTCTTGGGCCGAAATGGAGAAAGACATCAGCAACTGGGTGCGTAGGTGCAAGGATACTGTCGGCGTGCAAAGATACATCGTCACAGTACATCTCCCTTCAGCTGCCACACACCAACAGAGGAGAGTTTTGCTCATGTCCACCTGGTCGCAGGGTTACACGTAGTCACTGACCTGCATTGATTGATTTACCCGTTGGTCGGAAGCAGTCCCACTGAAGGATATTTCTGCAGAGAACGTGGTCCGAACCTGTTGTTCCACTCGAGTAAGAAGCCGAGTTCTGTGCCCCGAGGTGGGTAGTAGCTAATGACGGGAAAGCGCAGTTCGAGTCGTCGCTCCTTCAATCAGTAGTGAGGTTCCTCTAGTGCAAACGTCACCGGACAACGGCGTGTCACCCAGCTTCCAACGGTCTGATCGAACGTGCACACCGGCACCTCAAAGCAGCTGCACTCATGGCCCGCGTCAGTTCCTCCACCTAGTCTTACTCGCCAAACTTCAGCATTTCACCTGGATCCAAAACTGAAGACTTGCACCCACGTTCTCCTACGCTATGATGAGTTAAGGAAACAGTGGTAGTAGGCATCGATGTACTCAAGGACGCCTTTAACCCAGACTCCCCATCCTTGAAACTCAACTGCTCACTCCCCCTTCCGCCCATGACCGACGAAATTCCCAAACCCCTGACCTTGACCCCTCACTGTCGCACGCCCAAACCGGAGTCTACCCGGAGCAGACGACACGTACGTTTCCCCAAGCATTTTGACAACTGCCGTCTTTCCTAGGTAGCAGCCCCTCCGACAGCAAAGATGACTACGGATTCAAGGGGGAGGGGGAGTCGTATGTAGCGCTTATAGCTGCGCTGATATGCACACGCTTTTCAAGGACAGGACGCTAACGCCCTTCAACGGACCAATCACAAATGGCCGAGTCAGAATGTGTGTTGCGTCTCCAGAATAAGCATACCCAACTCCGTAGAAATGGTCTTGGACATTTTCATGGATTAAACTAATTGAATAACCAAATGCACTGATGTAGAGCAAGAAGGTGCTAGGCTACCGAAAGTATTTCGATAACGGCCACAAGAGACTGGACGCGTGGTAACTTCGAAGTTTATTCGGCGAAGTGCAAGGCGTCAGAGTAACGAATTAAACAACTGCACATATTATGCGAATAACAACGAAAGGTTTGAAAATTATATTTCAAGAAAAATAGATATTGAATTTGTCAATCAAGTCCTTTGGGTGAAGACGTAACATATCGTATTGCACGACTCACTGACGCCTACTCGACAACGTATTAACCCTAAAAGTGCTATCTGACTACCGGAAGTACTCGATATGTTAACTTTTGGTCTCCCAGTTTCGGTCTTCAGAGTTTAATTCAGGCATTTGTTGATGTCATCTTGAAATTTGAGCTAGTGTCCAACTGTAGGTGCATCTTGACACCATTTATGATTGCAGGGTCAAATCTCCACCTGTTCTTCTAGGATGTCACTTGCAGGCTGGCACGTAGACCATTCGATTGCACTTCGTTGCGTCCCGTACGATGGCTCGAAGTGGGGTCCTTTCGTGTGGTTTCTTCGCAAAACCCATCTTTGTGGCCTTTCTTATTACGCGTGTTGCACAAGTGATTGATGAATGGGAAATCTCGATAGAAGTGGAATTTTCCACAGAACTTACACCAAAGCAACTTCCTTGGTTGGTTTCCACTTTTTGTTGGACCGTTCTGAGTCCTTACCGGGAATGATGTGGGTTCTGCACTGAGCACCAACTTAGCGTCTGCCACAATATTCTGATGTCGAATGAAGGCATCTGTTAGCTCTTGGACAGTCGTGTCGGGATTCCTGTCCAGGAGAGCCATGAGTTGGGCTCGGACGGAAGATAACTCGGGGCTCTTAAGGCCCAATATAAAACTACGGCTGAAGTGGAACTCGTTTGGTAGTCTCTGATATTTTCGCCGACTTTGAAGCACTGGAAACGGGCATTCAAAAGGGACTTTTCGCCTGAATATAAGATACGTAGAAATACAATTGTCTCATCAAATGAGAGTTCCGCGGTACTACGAAGACGTCGTAGGAGTAAACGATTCTTCGTCGATTCCGGCATGTCCGAAGACATTCAGTCTATAGTATCTGAAAACCGCTGTATCGACATCTGAAAATTGTCCGAGGACCGATCGAAAATCGGAATCTGATTAACGATTTCATCTGGAGTTTTTGTCGCTATAATATTTAATTTTTATAATTTATTGAAAGACCAAAAGTGAGTCAAGCAATCGAGGAAAGTTGCACATCATCTTAAGATATGGATGCAACCCAGTAATCTGTAACCAATCAAATTTAACCCAGAATCCTATTGGCCGAGGTGGCTGGGTAGACATGGCTGACCAATGGCGAAAGAGAAGTTCCATTTCAGACCGACCAATCAAAGCCCAGAGACCTAAACAAGCCTCCTGATGAAACAAACGCCAGTGACTCACAGTCAGAATGGCCGCAACTGCCAACACACGACGTTCTGATGCAAACTCAGAACAAAACCAACCTCAGGTGGCTAGCAGCACAACTGTGGCTTCAAGAGAAGTGCCAGTAAGCATTCCATTGGAGTACATCCAAAGAACGCTTCAAAACGCCTTAAATTCCATACCGATATCCGGACCCATGGCTGAAAATCGATCCGGACCGTCAACCAATACTTTTGGGCCTCTTTTTGTCATTATTCCGAGCACCGAAACTGCTTCCACTGCGACTCCGACGCAGGTCGGTGAGGCATCGTCAAACACTGCCGAGATCCGCACTCCACAGCCCAGAAGACGAAGCCAGAGAGGTACTTCCACTTCACTTTGATTTCTGTTCACGAAAATGTTGATTTGAAGTGTTTTGTGTTACCTGGTGTGCATGTTTATGGACTGCTGTCCCTTCACGGTGACCTTTTGCACACACGCTTGTGTGAGGGTAAGAGGACATGTGGTTGTGCCTGTCTAGCCGTAAGGTCAAGGTCACTAACCGGTAAACATTCAGCCTCACGAATTAAATCAATCGATGTCGATAATTATTTTTTTTGTCTAAAGCGAATCCCTACCGACCAGTCTATATGGACGAGAAGGGTTATCCGCAAGAATGCCAGGTTTGCGGTGACAAGTCCTCAGGAATGCACTACGGTACACTGACATGCGAGGCCTGCAAGGGCTTCTTTCGACGGGCAATTCAAGACAATCTGCAGTACACATGCCGAAAGGAAAACGCCTGTGTTATTAACAAATACAGTCGCAGAAGCTGTCAGCGCTGTCGCTTCGATCGGTGCCTTCGAGTGGGCATGAAACCGGGTTGTGAGTCCCCATTTTTTCCCTCTCTGTCACCTTGTGGGTGAGATCATGCCAAATCCCACCATTTTAGCGGTTCTGAATCAGGAGGAGCGACAGAAATTGCAGGAGAAGAAGGCAGCCAACAAGGAATCGAGGAATTCTAAGAAGAAACTGCACTCGGGTCCTTCGACATCCACGTCAACGACGACAGGACCGCTGTCCTGCGCCTCACAAGGCGAACCATCGCCCTCTGAACCGCTTCCAAGATGTTACTCGGCTCCACAACCCTCGGGTTCAATCCTTGAGAGACTTCTCTCCGGTACCGACGATAAGCAACCGATGGGGCCTTTTGGATCTGTGGAGAGGCAGCCAGGGATTGTTCCAGAGGGTGTCGAAAGCACACAACTTCAGTTGCAGGTACAAGAGGAGCCGCTAGACCTCTCCATGCCTCGACGGAATCCTCCAACTCGTCATTGAATGAAGTTCTTACTTCCGGTGCCATTGAAGTGATGAGGTGAAGCAGCTCGCTTCATCTAGGACAATATTATAAAACGAATATTCTAAACTCTTCCTCAACCTCCCCTGAAATCGATAATGCTTCAACCAAATGACACGCATTGTGACAGCATTCCCAAACCTCATCTCACGCTGACTCACTTGTTGTATTAAAAACTCCTGAAATATTTAACTTTAACTAAGAGGCCATTTCAAATGCTGATGTTGCCTGTGGGACCAACAGCCTTGATTTTGAGGTAAACATCCTCTGACCTTAAGAAATCAGGTCATGTTCGGGTCAAGCCCCGTGCCCACGACCCAGACATGCTGACTAACCTCTTAAGTGCAAGTCTCGTCTCATTAAACCTGGCTCATACAAATTTGCACAGTGGTCAAAGTGCTTTTCGGAAATTTCTCCAGCCTGTTTTACTAGACCGTTCGATAGGAAAAGGTTTCTTTGAGGGTGGATTTTGAGAGATTTGTCTACAGAGCAGAACGTCTAATCAGAACAGAGAGCTCCTAATACAAGTTTGTTCCTCTTGGATTTTCTTTTACCTTGGAATCTTTTAGAAGTTAAACCACTTCAAAATACCCATCAAAATTAGTAAATATTTCGTCTGCGCGATTGCATCTTACCTCTTGATTGCGTCTGCGATCTTGCTGCGCCCTCACTGGTTGAAGCCTGCAGGTTCAGTGAGCGCGTTCAATGTCTTTTTAAATTATTTCGCATCTTTCTTCTAAATTAACATTATTTTTACCCGTAGACCTTGAAACCACTTCATTTATGACGTCTTTTCCAAGGGCTCCACTGCCCACACAGCTTGGTAGATTTCATCGATATAAACATATAAACAACTGTTCTATAGATATTATTTTAAAAGTTGGTTTAAATGATTTCATCATTGGAAGAATATATTTACTAAATTTTAAAATAATACACAAATACTTTGTACTTTGTAACGTCGAAATAATCAGCATGAATTAAAGCCTCAAAAATTTGACTATCCGAAATTCAAGATGACGGGACGCGTCGTAACTCCAAAGTTTATTCAACAAAGTGCAAGGCGTCATAGTAACGACTTAAACAACTGTACATATTATATAAATAATATCGAAAGATTAATAAATTATAGTTCAAGATACTCAGAAAATTATAAATATAATTTTCTGGAGATACAACAGGTTTGCAGTTTATTTTTCACTGTAGATAAACGACGGCAATAACAGGAGCTCCTCCAATGTGATGCCAGCATGACTGGCAGCACAACAGATACGCCAGCCTTGTCAAGTTCGCTGGTGACGCTTCCTTGGCAATCTGTCAGGTCAGATCAATTAGAACGCGACCCGTTGATGCAATCAAGCGTTTCATGCAAAGTCGGAAATCAGCCTGAACCTTCATGACATGATAACACCAGTTCTTCGTTCGCAAAAACAGTTCCAGTCGCAACGTCGACACAAATCAGTGCGGGATCCTCGAGCAATTCATGAATGTTTGTAACTTTAACTTGCATTTATATAGAAAGCTTTTGTAATTATTACTAACAAGTCATTAAAAGCACATTGACCTTTGCACTAGTGGCTTACCTATATGAATTGTCAAATCACGCTTGACAATATACTTAAATATTTAGAATAAAACGAAGTGAGGTGGCTTCACTGAAAAACCAGCCAAGCAAAACTCCAAATTCTGACTTGTCTCAGTTTGAATATTAATAAAATTTAGCCAAATATTGTTCAATCAAAAATTGTACTGAGGCTGGATTGATTGATAGTAAATTATAATTGAACACTTGGTTTTCAAAACGCATCCAAATATCATAAAAAAGATAATTAAAGCCATAATATTTTTGAAGCGCCACTTCATTAAAATCTGATTTTATTTCAATAGGAAATATTTTATTTAAGGTAGTGCTTGTTGTAGCTGAGGCTTAGTGCTCCCTCGTACATATTTTGGAAAAGCATGAGAGATTTCTTCATTGAAAATATCCAACCAAAATATGAATGAGGATTCTAGCATAGTAAATCGGAACTTGCCGAGTTGTGCCACATCTCTAAATTGAATAACTCAGTTTCAGTTATGAATATTTCCCTCAAAGAGGGCATTTTATTCTCTCATACGAGATTTAAGAAGTCAAAATTAGCCCCAGAAAGTGCTTAGCGACTGTAAAACAGTAGAAGCCTGTTTCCCGGAATTGTGATCGATGCAGCGATTGGGAATGACCCAGAGGTCCTTGTGATGAGATCGCGGATTGCTGTTTCATTTGCTACTTAAATGTTAGAAGTAGAGAATTCCAAAATTATGATATTTAAACAGAGTGTATTTGGACTTCAACATTAAGCATTACGTTTACGAAAAACGACTTTAATATTGGACGAACAGTACAGAACATCTCCGGAAAATTGCTCCGAGAAATTCCGTAACCCTTAAACCGATTTTCTGATCAAATTAAGAAACGATCCAACTTGGACTGAGGGTTGCTATCATGGATTAATGTTATTAAAAAACAACTCTTATTAATCTCTCTTATTAATCAAATAACATCATTTTATCAATGATTTCTCTCCTTCTATTTGTGTTGCGTCAGCATTTGCAACCAAGGAATGTGACACTGCACAGTTGTCGAATTTGAAGAGAATAATTATGTAATATTTTCAATTCAAGCCTCAGGTTAAGTTAAATCATGCGACCGCCTGCCACTTTGCGGAAAAATTCCACAATTTAAATGAGACTGACGAAATTGCGATCGATTTTACAGTCACTAATCGATCGCCACTTCATAATTTCGAAATTTCAAGCACTGTCAGGTGTGTCTAAATTATTGAAAGGTATTTTTAAAATAAACTGGTTCTTGTCTGCAAAAGAATGGTGGCATTTATTTAGAAGGGACTTCTAAAATACAGCTATGCGAATAGGATGCAAAGCTATTAGGTTGCATCTATATATCGTCAGTGTGTTCTTCTTTGTGTTCCGAAAATTATCCTCGAATAAAGACCTGTTCTCCGTTAAATCAAGGCCCTATGTTTGGTGCAAATGCATTTATTGTGGAAGGACTGACTGCGGAGCAGCGGTACAACCTAAGGTAGAACATCGTCTGTGAGACGTTGAGGAGAATCATCAGAAAGAGACGAACTGGGCTGAGCCTAGAGAACCAGACCTTCCTTGTCATCATGTCCTACCTTCTCCTACTGGACATTAAACAGCGAAACGCAGCGGCAGTAATTAACGATGACAATTTAGTCAACCTTGTGAACGTCTCCTTTGATCTCTTCGCTAATATTCATTTAAACGATAGTAATGCTCTTGCCTGGGCGCTTTGCAACTTATGCCCCATGATTGAAAACAGAGTCGTTAGCATCACCCCGTTTATCTCAGAAGGCAATTTCTGGGATTCAATAGCACTGATAAGCAACCTAAAACCATGGCAACAAGGAGAATCGTTGGAGGAATAGGAGCAGTCCGGACGCGTTTCGAATGCTCGCGAAGGACAGGAGCAATGCAAGTCGATCTCCATGGAACACAAAACCAATTTACCGCTGCAATCACAGACTGCACACAGGTTTCACTTTCGGCAATTAATTTTGGAGTGTGAATTCCACTTCTTTGCAAAATACCATTTGTTTACTGTAGCGGTTGACTTGAAAAAAAGGACGATTTATCGTTGAAACATTGCAAAATTTCACGACAATCACAGGTGTTGAATGTCGAATAGTGAAATGGAGATATTAGAGAGAGATATAAAAATAACATTAACTTAAGGCTTAATAAATTTAAAAATAATATAGCGCCACTGCATTAGACGAAATAACTAGGTGTTTAAATGGACGTTTTCGGTAATGCGAAAGTTTGACTAGCCGTAGTCATAGTTTTCAGGCTCGCTGCTGTCTCGAACGCTGTTCCAACAATCAAACTACTGTCACTGAGTTACGAGGAAGTATTCAACGACATTTTCAGCTTCGTATAGTATTTTTAGAAACACGCAAAGGCTTGGCCTGGCTCCAGAGAAGAGGATCCGTAGACAGCCACTGCTTGTTCCTTGTGATCTGGAGAATGCCACACTGAGTGGAGGACATGAAGGCTAGAAGATGTGCAATATTTTTACCTAAATTACCATCTTAAAACAAAATAAGCACTAATTTGCATATATTTGGAAATCTAGTGCGAATTAAGATCGACGTTTTGCAAAGTGGTGATTTTTACAGGCAAGCATTATCATGATGCGAATCAAATTCAAACTTGCTCTATAATGACTATTGTAAAATTTTGCATTGGACGTCTTTATGAGAAAAAAGCAGCTTTTTTCAGTCTAATTTTAGGAAGGTTGTAGAGAACAAAACTGGCAAATTTATTAAAGAATCTAAAATCGAATTCAACTAACCTAAAACCCGCTTTGAATTGCGTGGAACAATCAAAGTTGTATTCACTTGACGTTGCCGACGATTCCTTTTGGTGGAAATTGCGTTGAAGATGAAGCGGTGATCGATCTTTGGACAAAAGAACCAATGAAACTTCACGCCGACCGCAATTCCACCAATCCGATTTCTTCATTCGGAATTCAGTATTTTGAATTTATCACGTTTCTAATAGGAGACGCTTTTCGTGAATCGATATCATCATGGACTTATGTTGCCAAAACAGTGAAAGTGGAGTTTAGTGCATTCCCTCATTTTCTCATTTTCTAAAGAGGCTTACAAGTTAAATTTAACTTCCGAAAACTTCCAAGGTAAGAGAACGTGGAGGACGAAGTATAAACTTGTATTAGGAGAAAAAGGAGCACGCGATGGGTGTGGTGTTGCTTGCACGCTGCCGTACGGAGTTGTGTACACTCATTCTGGCGACTAAGCTATTTGTGATTGGTTCGTGCCTTTGGCTTCGTGTTGTTGAAATAAATGTAAGCCAGATGATTTCACAGTCATATAAATTACCATTTTTTCCTTTCCGAAACGGCAGCAGTGGAAAGACAGCTGTACAACTCATACGTTTATCTCTCAGTGGTTAAAATGCATTGAAGAATTCGTCGACAAATTCCCCGAATTCAGTTTTTTCTTTGGATAAGGACTCAAATCAATTTAATCCAAATGGCGGGGAGGGTTTTGCAAACAAATAAAATGAGGCCACCAAAAAAGAAACACGTGGAAGTCAGTGATTACGATCAGGGGTGTGGAGCCAAGGTCATCCTGACCCCTTTAGGTCAGGAAGGGGAGGTGAGGTGAGGTGAGGGGAGGGGAGGCCGTCGGTGGATGCTCGTCACGGTGATGCCGGCGTGGTGACTGCGCGTCCGCAGTTGTGGGGTCACAGTGAATTTACTACAAAAGTGCGATCTGTGACCAAAGACAAGTCTCTTATCTCATTTTGCGCATCTCTGCTGTGGAGGGAGTCAATAATTTCCCTTGTTATTATTAATATTATTATTAATAATAGGTCAGTGAATGAAAAATGTGGTTTTCTCCAACAAATCATATCCACTGCGTTTCGAGGCAGCCGAAAGTGGAGTCACTTAATCCACATTTCCAGCTTCACCCAACCGTGAAATGTTGCGGGAGTTCTGTGCTGATGACTATTGAGGAATCTGGTGCAACGCTGCCACCGTTCAGGATGGCAATGCATCACCAAGCTAAGGAATATTCCAATGGAGTTGAGCATTTCCAATCAGGGCCACCACCACCACCACCACCACTACCTCAACCTCATCATTGAGGAGGAGCATTTCTAGTCGTCCATTTCCTCAACCACCGTCGCCATCGTCTCTAAATAATATTGTGGTGAATGTGTTTCGACTGACCAGCATGTGGACTGAATGTGATAAAATTTTATGAATTATCAATGGAACAATGAAGGTCATAAAATCTTCGTTTGCAGTTCAGGGTGCACTTTTGATCTCACAGTGGGGAGTACCTCCCATAAAATCTCCAGCGGGTCAACGCATTATCAGATGAGTAAATGATCTGAATTTTCTGCAATTTTACAACGCAGAAGTAATAAAGACTTTTATCATAATTGGCCCAAATGCATTAACACTTCCACATCCCACACGGAGCACAACGTGCCACAAGTTACCCACCAACGGCAGTGAACCGCGACCGTCAACGCCTGATTCCAGGATCTCGAGTGCCAGAGAGCAAATGCACCCCATGACCGATCTCTCGGTGTCGAATCACAGCTCTCTCTGCCTGTTCCACCAATGACGACGATCATTCATCCCTTGAAATACAAGTCCGTTCCCTACTGGATTTGGAGCCACTGCCCAACACCACCACCACCACCACCACAACGTCGTAAAGCCCAGACACAAATGGCCAACCCCAACTGCCCCCTTGTCTACACCCTCATCTTCTCTAATCACCATCACCATCTCTGATCGCAATTGCTTTTTCAATGAGGGAGGTGAAATTGCGAGATCAAAATCTGCTGTTTACTCTTAAGTTCAAGGAGAGGTCATCGATGAATGAATGAATGAATGTTTGGGTCACTGGTGATGATTAATGGCTCGGTTGTGTGAGTCACCAGGTGGATTTATTGCTAAAGTGAACCCAGTCGCCCTCACACGCTTTCGTCTCGCTTTGCTCAACTCTGCTGCACAGGCACTCAAGATAAAATGGAGATGAAATGTTTGAAGTGAAGTTAAAAAGGATGTTTAAGAGAAAAGGCACAATTTGAGGGATTCGCCTCATCTAGTCTTAATTTTCTTTTTCCAATTCCTCAAAACCACCATCTAAACGAGTGATGGATTTGTTTTCACACACATTTTGCATTGAAGTTGCTATAATTTCACTGTGTTAATACATAATTAGTGCCTAATGGAGCCAACGGCAGAACAAACTTCAAATATCTCATCTCCTCCATTTCTGACAGAAGAAAGAAACATCAGTCATAATTTGGAGTGCATTCGCTACTTCTATTGGTGGAAGGCATGACCGGCCATTGGCAACTGAATTTCAACCAATAGCAACTCAGGATATCGGTTTAAAACAACGCTGAAGCAGACACCGCGCTCATTCCAACAACCTGCTTGCCTGCTTGCTTCTTGCAGTCATCGCAAGCTCGCCCGAACCACTGCCTTCGCCTCTACTCAAGCATTACTCAATCGCATTCATTCACTTCGATGATCGTACCAGTCTTGCATTCCATCGACAAACGACTACACGGAGTGCCATTGGTCTATGTCACTAGTTATCCTCCATTCGGCACCAGCACGCCGATTGCAAACACGATTCCCACTGCAAACCCACCGCAGATCACTTGGATATCACCCAGCAGCACCGACATCCGCGATTCCCACCTCCTTATGCCAGGCCACAGAGGTGAGTTCACTGATTTTGTAGTGCGGATAGGTGTGGTTTGGAATTGGTGCGAAACCAACTTAGAATATTTGCGCGAGCGATTGGCACTGATTGGCAGTTTCTCTTCTCACAGGGGAGCCGAAAGCAACGCGGAGCAGCGTGCGGCAGCATGAGGGCAGATGGAAGCAGACTTGCCTGGTGTGCGGACGCGTGGCCACTGGAAAGCACTACGGTGCACCGACGTGCGAGGGCTGCAAATGCTTCTTCCGACGATCGGTGGAGCAGAACATGAAGTACCAATGCAGGAAGGACGAGAGGTGCGACCTCAGCGCGAGAAGCAACCGTCGACGCTGCCTACGCTGTCGCTATGCTCGGTGCGTTGCAGTGGGCATGAGACCCAGTCGTACGTTCTCTCTCTCTCCTTCACTTCTTGCAACAATTCATAGCCATCATAGCCATCATAGCCATGCAAAGTTGGCCTTCACTGACCAAGTGGGTCAGTAGGTGTCCCAATGACTAATGCAATCACCGAACACGCTTTCGTTGTTTCAGAGGTGAGGGATGAGGAGGAGGAGAATCGCGTGGAAACAAGGGATGCAGTGGACGCGCGTCTGGGTGAGCTATCTTTGTCGCCATCGGAGCATTCCTCCTTAGCATTCCTCATGAGTCGTCACATGGTGCACTGACCAACTGCAACAGCTTCAGCATTTCAGCCGCAAACACATCGCTTGGGACACTTGACAGCCACGTCCACCTCTACCTCTACCTCCACCTCCACCTCCGCCTCCACCGACTCTCGACAACCGGTGGTGGTGGCGGTGGTGGAAACTCCAACGGAGTGGCAGCCATCCACTTCGTCGCACCTCCTCAAACGAGCACACTCGATGGAGCACGATGACTGGCTAGACCAGGAGGAGCCGTTGGACCTCTCACTTCCTAAAAGATCGTCTCCTTCTTCATCGTCGTTGTCTTCAACGTCATCGTCGACGTCGTCGTCGCCTGACAGTGCGGAGATGTTGTCTTCTTCCTCTTCTTCTGACTCCGGTGCCACGTTACCCACGTGCTGTAATGAATGCAGGACTCAAGGCTTTTGATTGACTGATTGACTGATTGAACTGCGACCGAGTCTGAGTCTGAGTCCAATCCTATTCGTCATGTGTTTCACTATTCCCACTGGTTACCCACGTTAGCTTCCAAGGCTGCAGTATAGTTGTCAGTGTTTTGTCCTACAACCAGCCATAGAATGTGTATTCCAGATACCCCCAATAAAACCGGATCGTTCTTTACTGAAATCGGAAAGCAGTCACAGTGCATGGAGTGTGGGACAGGCAAGGAGACATGTCGTGTAGGAAAAGCGGTGTTGATTCCATGGTGAAACTAAAATTTCAAATATTGTGTATTCTGTAAAAGCACGCTGCACTGCCGTGTCGGTCGTAGTGAGCCCCAAGCATGGAATGAATCTGCCCCACACATTGCAAATTCAATGAAACGCACATCAGAATTCACTCGAATATTCACATGGATTGATAAATATTTATGCGGTTCAGTTTTTCACCGATGCAGGCTCAAGCAATCGAGGGAACTATTTTATTTCCACTTAAATGAAAATGATAATTCCAGATTGCGCTTTGATGATAATAATTTAGGAGCAGTAGTTTGATGAATACAATTGCATTTTTATTTCCAAATGTAAATGTAAATAAAACGTTGTTTGCTGATTTGTTTTTTGAGGCAATAAATGCAGAAGTAGTCTATGCCTACCCAAGAGAGTGAGTGCTTGCCTTTTGAGAATGCTTCAAAGACGCCTCCGATGGTGCTTTGTAGATTTTGTGTCCTGTGCTGATGTGGACACTTGTTCGTGCGAGGGCAGCACGCCAACCACTGGAACCAATGAAAAATCGCTCAGTGACAATTTGTGTCCGTCCTGTCACCACAACTGGTGAACAACAATAACAACAACCCCGTGAGGCAGCGTGCAAGCAAGATCTCCTACACTAAATGGTGGTCCTGTTCACTTAAGACAGTTTTCGGTTACTGGGGGCTGGAAGACCAGGCTGCCGATGGACATTTTTAGCAAATAAACAACCCCATGTTACTTCGAATCTGAGATAGCGTCTAGGCAGAAGGAGTCTAGAGGCAGTTAGAGAAAGCGCATTTAGCTTTATGGTGTCAGACATCGTGTTAAAGCAGGATGACCTCAATTAACACCCCCTGGTTTGACCAATGATGGGCCTTTTCGAGTCACAAATGCACGGCGCATTCGGTCAGCATTGGTGGATGTGCTTGCGGCGACTCTGGCTGCACTCTCATTGGTGCGCTTACCAGTGATGGGTGGGGTAGGACACTCACAATGCCACTATTAATATTTATAATAGTTGCCTGCAAACCATTATAGCAAGTTAATTTGACCAGTCAGGCATCTACGCATCCAAATATTAATGAAACTTAAGTATCGAAGGAGTTCAGTATTGGAGAACGTCTTCCTTACCGATTTTACCGCCCAAATGAAATTAATTCGTTCGAAACACCGTAATTTACCACTTGATAAACATTCTATTTGCTATTAGCAACCCGTAAAAATAGCCCAGATTCCGCGAAAATTCATTTGAAAAGACTACGAACAAAACCCAACTGGGTCTCGTAGTATCTACGATATTTCATCAAATAACTCTTGAAGCGGCTTAATCCAAATGAAACTCGTCTTTCGCCTCGAGGTTTGATGCTATAAATGTGGATGTCATTTGTAGAACTAATCCAATTTGTATTAGTAATTAGAGGTCAAGGTCAAAGAAATTAAATCAAGCCTGTTTATTGCCCTGAACATATAAGACGAATTCTCTCTCTCACCGGTCCTAGCGAAACAATTACTTTGAGATGAAGTCGGTGTTTTAATTGGCATCTAGGTTAGCGTCTAGTCAACAGTAGTTCATCCAGTTTTACCGTGGTTCCATGCTGTTGCGCATTAATATTAAAGGAGATTGTTGTGTTCGAGGGTGTGTCAGTTGAAAGTGGTCCGCTTAACGGGTTTTTCGAAATCCCCAACCGACCAAAAGTTGACCTCTGCTGCCCCCTTCATTTTCAGGTGACCCCCCGGTTCTATTTCTATTTCTTAAATTGAATTAGTCAGCTTATGCAAATAGAAATGAGATGTTTACACTCAGTCATCATCAATTTTCGCCATCTCCTTCTTAATGACCTATAATTTAGCAATGACCGAAACTGATGGGATCAATAATTCTCCCATGAATTTTGTCATTAGTGGTAGCACCTTGACAGCGAGTTTTTACATTTAGGATTAAAAATTTTGTGTTATCATAACGCAACAAGAAGTATTCGATCAATGTTTACATATACAGAAGGCTAATTGTTACCCCTGTGTTTACAAGCATAATTTAAACACTCGTTTCCCATAAGCTCAATCGTGGTCGAATTTCCCTTTCGTTGTTCACGTTTCACTTGGGGATAATTAATCCTCCATACAAACCTACATATTATCAAGAGCCTATACCAGCGAATTTACTATTAATTCTTCTTTAATTAAATGTTGTGAAATTAATATTGACCAAGATACAATTAGAGAAACAATGTCATTTTCCTCTCTTTTTCTGAAATAAAATTCGAGGATATATGCTATCTAAAGTAGTGCCTTCGGTCACTAAGACATCAGGACATCAGAACGGATGCGTAACTACTCAAGACAACACATATTCGTAGAGGTACGTACACCCACCACGTCCTAGTAATAACCTAAACAACTACATATAAACCTATATTTTACATATAAAAGCACAAATAAAATAAATTAAATTCAGGAGTAATCAGAAAATTATATAGGTAAATAGAATGTCAAATTAATCTATCTAACAATAGAAATTCTTTTTGTATACAAATAAAATTTTCTGACTCAACAGACGTGAAGATAGCAGGATTGAATGAATGACTAAATAGACGTGAATTCCGGTCAGGTTACTTACGCTGAATGACTTAAGAAAATAGAAATTTTAGTAAATATAGAGGGTCAAAATTTAACCAATCATGTCAGCGCACTCAGTCATTCTCACCCACACCCCGCCCCATCACCTCAATCAATCAATAAGTTCAAGAAGGGGCCACCGATGAACGAATCAGTGGCTTGACAAATTATTCACAAATCACTCAACGTAGTATCCCCTTATTGTTTTACTTCTAACCAAAGATTGTTTGTTTGTTTGTTTGTTGCATTCGATTGCTGTTAAAAACTAGCATGACTGAGCAGTGGTGATTGTCAGTCTATATGTCATAAAGGCACCGATTACAACTCAGAGCGCATGTCTCAAATCAGATGAACTGCAGTTCAAGCAGGACCTCACTCGGCTTCACAAGTAACTCCAAGTCATCAACAGCAATGCCACCACGAAGCACCTTCAGCTTGGCTGGCGTGATTTCCTTGGTTACGAGCTGAATCCATAAATGGGATGTGTTAGGGACCGCAAAATTTTTTCGTCAAGAATTGCGTTTCTGCTTCTCAAAAATGGAGAAAATACTGACTGGATGCCTATTCATACACTCATGCTCACTACGTGTTTCAGAATACCAATCAGGAACAAGCGTCGAGCGCTAATCAAGAGTGGTATAAATACGCCACACATCACCGGTGTACGCTCATTCAGTCAGTGAAGATTGTGATGAACGGACCTTTGGAGCCCGATAACAACAGAGCCATGTCACAGGCGTCATCCACATCCACCACCTCTAGTCTACCTCCCAGTCTAACTTCCTCAATTCCCCCTCCTCCTCCTCCTCCTGGTGCTATGGAAACCTCCTTCGGCATGGGCTCCACAACAGGATCGTCCCAAACGATGCCTCAGACACCCGATTCGGAGCGGTACTTGAGTTTACTCTACTCCAACAACGGTGACAGGCAATGTCCAGTGGATAACGGGGCATCTCAGTGGATGATGCGGAATGTGGACGCGGCCTCGTTGAATATGTCAAGAGGCTTCGATTCCAGCCTGTACCAGACTCAACTACAGCCAATTTCAACGGATCAAATGAGCGTCCACTCGATCTCCGACTTCGCGCCCCCGGTTCTGCCCCAGAGCCTCTATCCCGGCTTCTTCGGACATCAGGTGCCGCAGGTAGCGGCAACTGCTGCTCCTTCTGCCAGTGTAAATGCATCCATCCCCTCAACATCGAGAACCTCCAGCACCTCGCGTCCTGAATCCGACAATAGCGAGGCTGGTCAGTCGAAAACAAGGAAACGTAAGTTGTTTCGCGCTCTCGCGCTTACTCTCTCTGTCTGCATTTACGCGAAGACTAAAATGGTAGCGAAACGCAGCCATCGTTAGCCCCAACACATTTGAAATTTGTCCTGTGTGTGTTACAGGAGTTGCGCACATCCCGAGCTACATGAAATCGAGACAGGGCACTACGCGTTGCGTTGTGTGTGGAGACAAAGCCACGGGTTTCCACTACAGCGCCATGACTTGTGAAAGCTGCAAGGGCTTCTTTCGTCGCACGGTGCAGAAAAATCTCATCTACACCTGTAAATTCAACGGCCAGTGCGATGTCGTTGGCAAGCAGAATCGAAACAACTGTCAGAAGTGCCGATTCGATCGCTGTCTTCAAAGAGGGATGAACAAAGACCGTAAGAATCGATCACATGGCTTATTCACACTTTTCATTCGGTAACTTATCAGGAGTTTTACTAAATTTCAGTGGTTTTGGATGACAAACAGAGAAAGGCGAAGCGTCTCCTGATTGAGCAAAACCGGGCACGAAAACAAGCTGAGCAGCAGATGCAAAACCAGCAGCAGCAACAGCAACAACGATCATCTACGTCTTCCACAGCTGCTAGAAATATGACGCCTTCGCCTTCGCCGTATGCGAACCGGAACCGAGTGTACAGCCAGGCAGCTGGAGCGGCAGTACCAAGCGGTCCAGTTTGGGCTATGACGCAAATGCAGCATCCGCAGCAGGGTTACGCGAACGCACCTCACCAAAACTACCCCACAGCTGCGTCGGCGCAGGGTTTTCGGATAGCGGAGCAGACTTTGAAGGAGGAGTTGAAGTCGCCCACTTCCCAGGTAGCAACGACTACCCCCACCATCACTAGTGGCAACAGTAAACCTGTTAACCTCTCGGTTGACAACACTGCAACTACTGCCACGAATTCAGTAGTCAAACCGGAGGAGGAGGAGGATGCGGGGGTAGCCACTGAGAGCGAAAAGTCTGCTCCGCAAAGCGCGAAGCCCAACAGCGACGATGAGGGTCATTGTGATGCACCCGATGAAGAGGATGACGACGCTGATGGAGAGGAGGAGGACGAGGAGGAGGAGGCCGAGGACGAAGAAGAGGAGGATGAATTGGATTCTGAGGATTCAGACAACGACAGTTTCACCGAAGAGGAGCTGCCGCGGTGTTACTTGGACCCCTACAGCGAAGAGGCGGCACTTCATTTCACCAAAAATATTGTCGACGCAGTGGATAAATTGGCATTTCGCCAGACGCAAGTGGTAAGAAAGCGACATTCAATGAAACTTACCGCATTGATGATGACGTGAACAGTCGGTTAGAAGGTACTTGCCTCATTTTCATTCAGATGCTGGATCCCAATGATTGGCCCTATGTAATAAGGACACTTCGAGGCATTCGGGAGCTCGATATTCTGCCCATAGCTATGCAAATTCCTGGCTTTCCTGTCGTAGGTCTCACCTCTAAACTCCACTCAATTTCTCACAAGTTGAGTACTTCTTCCAACACCAAATTTACTCTTCTTTTTGTCCATTTGTACAGTTACACACAGACACAAACGTCATCTTCCTCAACAACTGCGTCTTCAATGTTCTCGCATTGCACGCTGCAGTGCATTTCGCCAAGATGATCAAGGCAGGTGACCAGGTGATCAGTGTCGCCTATCCTCTCGTCAGCAGAGTTGATCACGAAGGCTCCAGGCTACTTCTGGGCGCTGCTCGCAAGATCGTCAACTACGACTTTGACGAAACCGAAATCGCCTTCTGCTTTGCTGCCACCATGATAGGCATGAGTAGGCTCCTACCTCTTGCCTCTTGCATCTCACATCCCAATTCCCTCTCTGAGAGAATGTAGTTAATTCGGTGATTCCCTGTGTTGTAGATGGGAACCTGCACAAAGTCCTCACGACAATGGCGCCAATCACCTTCGAAGCCATCGACATGCATCGCAAACTGAGGGGTTGTGAGAAGCTGCGCTACTTCAGGATTGCGCTGACGGTGCAGGATGTGCACGGAGCAGTGCTCAACATCCTCCACTGCGCAATCGATGAAGGAGAGGAGAGTGCTTGGAGACTCCTGGTGGAGGTATTGGCCGCTGGCAACAACTGTGATGCTCCTCCTAGGAAATTCGAGGAAATGCCCGAAGCCACATCCGTGGACCTGAAACCCACACTGGTGGTGACTCCTCAACAGATTGCGAATGGCGAAGTGCATCGTGGGACCAGCGATTCACTGGGAACTGTGGATCTCCAAATAAAACAAGAGGACTCTTAGATAATGGCGCTGTTCCATCGGCATTCTGTGTTACTGTCTCAAACTATGTAGTTAGTTTTACGATACCAAATGCTGCTGGTGTACTCTTTCTTTCAAATTTTAATGAGTATTTGCGATTTTTGTTAGTGAAATAAATGGAAGGGTCTTTAGTGAACTAATTTAGAGTTAATTGGCCTCAAATAGTCGTCTGGGACGATGGATTTACGAGGCTGGGTCAATTTACTCATCTACTGATAGTGTTCCCTCGAAAATTATAGAATGATCAATTTAATTACCATAGAAATAATTGACCGTCAATGTAGGTGGTTAATTGGCCATTGGCATGCAATTCAAAGGCTAACATTTAATGGGTATTTTAGAGAATATAGCACCGAGGGTAGTTTCACTTCTGAAAGGAGCTAGAAATGGATTTAATTAAGTCCAAAATTACAAAAGAGATTTTACATTGACTAAGGGAAAAAAAACTCATTGGTACATCGGCAGTGTTCCGTTGGCAACTAACATTCCAAGTGACCTAGAAAGCAAATCAGAATGTATGCAAATTGAATCTGCTTTGGAGGATGTGGTTGCAGTGACTACTCGGGTGGAATTCATGATTTTCACATCTAGAAAATTTGCAGATAATCTAGTGAAATGTTACAATGTAGATACACTGCATTTCGGCAAGAAACTCGAGAGAGGTGTCAATCAGTGGCGAAATGTACTGCAGCGTGCAATTCGAGAACATTGAAGACGCAGTTGTTGAGGAAGGTGGCGTTTGTGTCTGTGTGTAACTGCAAAAATGGACAAAAAGAAAAGTAGTTTTGGTGTTGATAGAAGTACTCAACTTGTGAGAAATTGAGTGGAGTTTAGAGGTGAGACCTACGACAGGAAAGCCAGGAATTTGCAGAGCTATGGGCAGAATATCGAGCTCTCGAATGCCCTGGAGTGTCCTCATCACATAGGGCCAATCATTGGGGTCCAGCATCTGAATGAAAATGAGGCAAGTACCTTCTAACCGACTGTTCATGTCATCGTCAATGCGGTAGGCTGCATTGAATGTCGCTTTCTTACCACTTGCGTCTGGCGAAATGCCAATTTATCCACTGCGTCGACAATATTTTTGGTGAAATGAAGTGCCGCCTCTTCGCTGTAGGGGTCCAAGTAACAACTCGGCAGCTCCTTTAAAAGACACTAAAAATATTTTTTCTCTTTCGCTTCTTTAAAAAATAAATGCTTTTGAATATGTGAGTTTTGTATTTAGTCTTTCGGAATATTCTACGTACAAGAACTAGGCCAAGCAACGCTACCATGCTTCAGAATGATAATTCTAACCCACATAGAGGTAGATTTTTCCTTACAATGTTAAAGTTCGTTTAATAATCACAAATTCATTCTATATTAATATATAAATCTGACTTATTGATCGTTCTTGAGTGCGACAATTGACCCATGACGTCACTAGTACCGTGCTGCACGCAGCATGCGCTAGACTAAATACACACACCACCGAAGCAAATTCACGAGGCATCAGGAATTAACCGACGACGAAGAGTTGTGGTTTATTACGAAGACTCATCTCGAGAACTCGAAGGCATTGGCTTCGCAATTGGATGCTCCCTCCCACATTTCGCATCGCAGTTCGAGAATATCTTCACGTCTTCCGGTGACTCCAGCACCGATCTCTCGGGCGTGAAGAGAAGCGACTCGATGGAGAAATGCAAGGGTCCGGCGCGAGCATTCTTAGGAGGTTCAGTTCTACTCAGTGCCTCGGAACCCAAATGGAAGGAAGTTGATCCTGGCAATGACGCAGTCGACTCCTCCAGACTGGTTTTGTCTTCCTCCAGTAGCGATTGCGTCGTCTCGCTCGTATCTCCCAGCCTTTCGTTTCGAGCTTTCGCCTTCTTAACACCTAGAGCAATAGGTGACCTCACAGTGAAAACACGCAGGAAACTTACGACTGGGTCTCATGCCCACTGCAATGCACCGAGCATAGCGACAGCGCAGACAGCGTCGACGGTGGCTTCTGACGCTGAGGTTGCACCTGCCGTCCCTCCTGCATTGGTAATTGTGTTCCATTTGAACCGATCGTCGGAAGAAGCATTTGCAGCCTTCGCAGGTCCATACACCGTAGTGTCTTCCCGTTGCTTTGCGGTTGCACACTTTACAATCCTGCTGCGATCGCTCATCTGTAAATACATCACGGATGATTCATAAAATGAGCACCATTTCAGTAAACAGACTTTGTTTATTCGTTTAAAATGCTCAAGATGGTAAAGATTTGGCCAAAACTCACCAGCGCACACTAAATTTGTGGTTCCGGTTCCCTCTCGTCTGTCGATCACGTGGAGTGGAATCCCTTGCTAAATGACAAAAGAGGAGTGAAGTTGGTTGAAAATGCCCAAATGAGGGAAGAGTTGTGATACTACCATCTGTAAAGCGGTCTCTGCTAATTGTGGTGACCCTTCAGCTGACCCCTAACACTGCAGCACTTAGGAGTGGGGGTAGGACACGTTTTATTAATTTTCGCGCATCGTATGATTGTTTCCACTCTTCCAAGATAAAGATCCGTGTCTTGCCATGAATAAATGAACTTCCGGAGACGACAATGAACAACGCGAAATCTTTACCAATTTATAATTTATTCAATTTTAATTTGTAATCGGATTATCACCGATTGTTATCTGATTTATCATTTGTTTAAATCAGACTCTAGTGTGACACGTTGATTGTCTAGAAACTGACCCCACGTATATATTTGTCTGAGTTACCATAGCAACAGATAGGATTTAAGCTTCGTGTCTTTGACGTCACACAGTGAAGCATTATAACAATCATATTACTAAAAATTCGATCATTTTATTAATAATTAATAGCCCCTAGCTTGACCAATGAATGGCATGTTCGCGTCACAAATGCCGCAGCGTGTTCAGTCAACACTGGTGGATGGATTTGCGGCCGCTCCAGCTGTGTTATCATTGGTGCGCTTACCTGTGATGGTTGGACACGTACAATGTTACTTTTCATTTAATGCAACATTGCGATTTTTCCTTTAACAAATGCCTCATTTTCAAATCACTTTTAAATTAACAATTGCGAAATTAAGATTGAGCAAGATGAAATTAGAGAAACAATGTCAATTTCCTCTCTTTTTCTGAAATAAAATTCGAGGATATGTGCTATCTAAAGTAGTGCGTTCGGTCAGCAGAGTGGATGCGTAACTACTTAATAGTAATAACCTAAAAAAATATATGTATTACATGTCTTTCACTAATAAAGACTTGCAGTCACCAGGGACCTAATGGCGGAAAAGCTGTTGGAAACGGCTCACGACTCACTGACGCCTATCCGACAACGTATAGACCCTAAAAGTGGTATCCAATTACCGGCTAAAGTGGAACTCATTGGGTAGTTTCTGATATTTTCGCCGACTTTGAAGCACTGGTAACGGGCATTCAAAAGGGACTTTTCGCCTGAATATAAGACACGTAGAAATACAATTGCCTCATCAAATGAGGGTTCCGAGGTACTACGAAAACGTCGTAGGAGTAAACGATTCTTCGTCGATTCCGGCATGTCCGAAGACATTCAGTCTATAGTATCTGAAAACTGCTGTATCCACATCTGAAAATTGTCCGAGGACCGATCGAAAATCGGAATCTGATTAACGATTTCATCTGGAGTTTTTGTCGCTATAATATTTAATTTTTATAATTTATTGAAAGACCAAAAGTGACTAAAGCAATCGAGGAAAGTTGCACATCATCTTAAGATATGGATGCAACCCAGTAATCTGTAACCAATCAAATTTAATCCAGAATCGTATTGGCCGAGGTGGCTGGGTAGACATGGCTGACCAATGGCGAAAGAGAAGTTCCATTTCAGACCGACCAATCAAAGCCCAGAGACCTAAGCAAGCCTCCTGATGAAACAAACGCCAGTGACTCACAGTCAGAATGGCCGCAACTGCCAACACACGACGTTCTGATGCAAACTCAGAACAAAACCAACCTCAGGTGGCTAGCAGCACAACTGTGGCTTCAAGAGAAGTGCCAGTAAGTATTCCATTGGAGTACATCCAAAGAACGCTTCAAAACGCCCTAAATTCCATACCGATATCCGGACCCATGGCTGAAAATCGATCCGGACCGTCAACCAATACTTTTGGGCCTCTTTTTGTCATTATTCCGAGCACCGAAACTGCTTCCACTGCGACTCCGACGCAGGTCGGTGAGGCATCATCAAACACTGCCGAGATCCGCACTCCACAGCCCAGAAGACGAAGCCAGAGAGGTACTTCCACTTCACTTTGATTTCTGTTCACGAAAATGTTGATTCGAAGTGTTTTGTGTTACCTGGTGTGCATGTTTATGGACTGCTGTTCTTTCCTGGTGACCCTTGTGTGAGGGTAAGAGGACATGTGGTTGTGCCTGTCTAGCCGTAAGGTCAAGGTCACTAATCAGTAAACATTCAGCCTCACGAATTAAATCCATCGATGTCGATAATTATTTTTTTGTCTAAAGCGAATCCCTACCGACCAGTCTATATGGACGAGAAGGGTTATCCGCAAGAATGCCAGGTTTGCGGTGACAAGTCCTCAGGAATGCACTACGGTACACTGACATGCGAGGCCTGCAAGGGCTTCTTTCGACGGGCAATTCAAGACAATCTGCAGTACACATGCCGAAAGGAAAACGCCTGTGTTATTAACAAATACAGTCGCAGAAGCTGTCAGCGCTGTCGCTTCGATCGGTGCCTTCGAGTGGGCATGAAACCGGGTTGTGAGTCCCCATTTTTTCCCTCTCTGTCACCTTGTGGGTGAGATCATGCCAAATCCCACCATTTTAGCGGTTCTGAATCAGGAGGAGCGACAGAAATTGCAGGAGAAGAAGGCAGCCAACAAGGAATCGAGGAATTCTAAGAAGAAACTGCACTCGGGTCCTTCGACATCCACGTCAACGACGACAGGACCGCTGTCCTGCGCCTCACAAGGCGAACCATCGCCCTCTGAACCGCTTCCAAGATGTTACTCGGCTCCACAACCCTCGGGTTCAATCCTTGAGAGACTTCTCTCCGGTACCGACGATAAGCAACCGATGGGGCCTTTTGGATCTGTGGAGAGGCAGCCAGGGATTGTTCCAGAGGGCGTCGAAAGCACACAACTTCAGTTGCAGGTACAAGAGGAGCCGCTAGACCTCTCCATGCCTCGACGGAATCCTCCAACTCGTCATTGAATGAAGTTCTTACTTCCGGTGCCATTGAAGTGATGAGGTGAAGCAGCTCGCTTCATCTAGGACAATATTATAAAACGAATATTCTAAACTCTTCCTCAACCTCCCCTGAAATCGATAATGCTTCAACCAAATGACACGCATTGTGACAGCATTCCCAAACCTCATCTCACGCTGACTCACTTGTTGTATTAAAAACTCCTGAAATATTTAACTTTAACTAAGAGGCCATTTCAAATGCTGATGTTGCCTGTGGGACCAACAGCCTTGATTTTGAGGTAAACATCCTCTGACCTTAAGAAATCAGGTCATCTTCGGGTCAAGCCCCGTGCCCACGACCCAGACATGCTGACTAACCTCGTAAGTGCAAGTCTCGTCTCATTAAACCTGGCTCATACAAATTTGCACAGTGGGCAAAGTGCTTTTCGGAAATTTCTTCAGCCTGTTTTACTAGACCATTCGATAGGAAAAAGAGGTTTCTTTGAGCGTAGATTTTGAGTGATTTGTCTACAGAGCAGAACATCGATCTAATCAGGTCACGTCTAATCAGAACAAAGAGCTCCTAATACAAGTTACTCCTCCTCTTGGATTTTCTTTTACCTTGGAATCTTTTAGAAGTTAAACCACTTCAAATTACGCATCAAAATTAGTAAATATTTCGTCTGCGCGATTGCATCTTACCTCTTGATTGCGTCTGCGATCTTGCTGCGCCCTCACTGGTTGAAGCCTGCAGGTTCAGTGAGCGCGTTCAATGTCTTTTTAAATTATTTCGCATCTTTCTTCTAAATTAACATTATTTTTACTCCGTAGACCTTGAAACCACTTCATTTATGACGTCTTTTTCAAGGGCTCCACTGCCAAGGATGACAACTTACGCAGTAGAACACACAGCTTGGTAGATTTCATCGATATAAACATATAAACAACTGTTCTATAGATATCATTTTAAAAGTTGGTTTAAATGATTTCATCATTGGAAGAATATATTTACTAAATTTTAAAATAATACACAAATACTTTGTACTTTGTAACGTCGAAATAATCAGCATGAATTAAAGCCTCAAAAATTTGACTATCCGAAATTCAAGATGACGGGACGCGTCGTAACTCCAAAGTTTATTCAACAAAGTGCAAGGCGTCATAGCAACGACTTAAACAACTGTACATATTATATAAATAATATCGAAAGATTAATAAATTATAGTTCAAGATACTCAGAAAATTATAAATGTAATTTTCTAATATATAATTATATTATTTATATATATGTATATATATTATAATATATATATATTAATATAATATATGTTATTGTCAATCACGTTTGACAATGTACTTAAATATTAAGAATAAAACGAATGAGGTGGTTTCACTGAAAAACAGGCAAGCAAAACTCCAAATTCTGACTTGTCTCAGTTTGAATATTAATAAAATTTAGTCAAATATTGTTCAATCAAAAATTGTACTGAGGCTGGATTGATTGATAGTAACTTATAGATTGAACACTTGGTTTTCAAAACGCATCCAGATATCATAAAAAAGATAATTAAAGCCATAATATTTTTGAAGCGCCACTTCATTAAAATCTGATTTTATTTCAATAGGAAATATTTTATTTAAGGTAGTGCTTGTTGTAGCTGAGGCTTAGTGCTCCCTCGTAAATATTTTGGAAAAGCATGAGAGATTTCTTCATTGAAAATATCCAACCAAAATATGAATGAGGATTCTAGCATAGTAAATCGGAACTTGCCGAGTTGTGCCACATCTCTAAATTGAATAACTCAGTTTCAGTTATGA
>JAUOZQ010000337.1:0-47117 GCA_030710315.1 Anomotaenia brevis
AATAGATGGCTCCAACGCTGGTAGCGTAGGCGGTGAAGAAGGGCTTTCGATGTCATACAGGGGGTCATCCAACCTTCCTTACCCTGCTTTGCATGCTTTCTAAGGTCTAGGTTTAATGCATTCATGCAGCTCTTATTTACTCTATTGCAGCGTTATGGAGGACTTGGAATGCCCCTTCAAGGTAAGCTGACCGTCGTTATTGTTTTTCCGTTTGAAAATGCGTAATTGCATGATTTTGCATTTTACTTCGAATGCATTCCTAATATGGTTTCATGCTGTATGCCATCATTTCTAAAAAGCCTAACTGAGGCTTAGCTCAGTTCCTAAAATAGTGGCTTGAACGGTTCATATCATATAGATGAAGAAGGTTTGAGAAGACTAACTCGACTTTGAGGCGTTAAATTGGCTTCCTAGATCAACTCAATTGGGTTTTTTCAGCCAACAGTCGCGTGTGAGAGATCAATTCGTCCGGGAACACCTGTAACCCCGCAAAGATGCCACGTGGTTGCGGTCGTGCGCGATCAGCTCCAAAGAGGAAGAGATCCCCTAAATACCGCGATCGATTCAAATTCCAATAAAGAAGGTCCCGCTGCGCTGACAATCGTGCGGTTGATATTGACGACGTGGATTCCTACAGCAACAGTGCGTCGGAGTTCGAGGAATCTGCAGGCTCTGAATCAGGCTGTGAGGCACTGGGGAAGATGCCCCTTCCTTTCTGGTACCGGGGGAAGAATCAAGGGAATGGGAAGTTTGTGGTGTCTCCAGGTATCCACAGCCCGAAGGTGGGTGTGATGCTGACGAAGAAGGAGCCATATCAGATGCTGAAAAAGATGTAGAATTGTGCGGTGTTTCCCGATGTGCACTTGCGGAGGGAAATTGCGGGCTGAAGAAGAAGGTGTCAGAGCATATGTTGAAGGGGAAGAGATCTGCGGTTATGAAGAAGTGGAGGAGGAGGAAAGTTTGGAAACTTGTGGCGTCTCCAAATGTCCATTTCTGTCAAAAGGCTTCTTCAAAGAGAGAGAATTTCTGAATATCATGAGAGCCGCAGGTCCGAAAAGGCGCTGTGGGAAGAACCGAGTTGTCGATGACGGCAACTGGAAGAAGCGGCTGAGACCGCGGCCACTGAAGACCAACAGATTCACCGACTACATCTACTTCATTCCACGGAACCCCGATTTCAACTGTTCCAACACAGGAGTTGTTGCAGCATCGCCAGTTCCAATCTCATCCACTTCTGGTGGCGACGCTAGAGAATAAACCTTGTTTCCCTTGGAATTTGTTTAAATACCGTCAAAAGTTTATACATTTGCGATAAAAAACCTATAACTTGGCCGAGGATTCATATTTAAGCTCTTTTCACAATGACTTCTATTCTAATCCTTCGAGTTGAAGGTGTTCATTGATAAGCCGTAGTTTCCTACAAGAAACTAAATTTATCAATCACTTTAATTGATTCACTGTCTGATTAAAGTGTGAAGAAGATGCAAATCATTAACATGAAATCGCTATTGTGAATTTTTCTGTACCATTTGGCTTAGATATCTACTGAATTCCGCTTTTAAAAGACTGTATTCCATAATTGACTCCTCTGCACCTCTCTCAATAATATCGGTATTGCTTCTCTAACCGCAATAAGTAGCCAATTAGAGAAATTGATCTATTTTTTCCACACTTATAACCTTTTTTCAAGAAAGATTCACCTCGGTATTACGTTACGATTTTTTAAAACTGATTCATTATTTGTTTTCTTTTCAGATAATTAACTTTAACAAACGAAAATTTGTGTTGAGAAATTGGTTCAAACGAGGTGGTAATATTCTAATTACGTCTATTCTGAGAATCAGCAGTTTCATTTGTCACACAGTCTCCTCCTTCATGGACTCAAAATCAAATTGGCTTTTGCAGGCAACTGAGAACGTCGCTCGATTTCTGGGACTTACTTATCCTAAAGGATGGAAAATTATAGTGAAATTGTATCTCACTATTTTATTTATTCAAGGCTGACCATTGTATACTACAACCTAACAACACATTGTGTGGCGGTCCTTGCATTGCCTTTTCTTGATCTTGCGATTTCGGACTTACGGCAGTTGGAGTTGTGGTTTTTTGGTTGGGGTCGGTGTAAAAGTTTGCCCCAAGTTTGTTAACTGTGGCGGTATCCACGTACCTTCAGCCTTAACCCGTTTTGGTGCTGGAGTAGGCCATAGCTTCTTCCAGGTGCCCGAAATACGTTTTCCAGGCCACGAAGGTTCGGGTAATGGCGTCGATGAGAGCGATGATAGAAATTCTTGATATTCTTCGAGGAAGCTGAATAAACCAAGTGGCTGTAGGGATAAAGATCTGAATTGGTGGCATCGGCGATGGTTTCGGCAGAATAAATCGTGGTTTTTATGCTTCTTAGGCCCGTAATACCCATTCGTTGTTGTAAATAATTTCAGCAGTGGAGTTGTTGTCTTTGACAGTGTTCGTTTTAGAGTATCAGGTGGTCGAAGTCCTCTTGATGGGTCAAATGGCCCTGATAGCGATGACCTTGTCACTCCTACACCAGATATTGATGGCGCCGGACCAGGCAATTCACCCTTTTTGTGACCTGAATTTCATTCCAGCCATATAAATAAATATGTATTAAACATTGCCAATAAATTAATTTGTAGTTCAGTTTTTTACCTCCAACTGGTATTCCGGATCCCTCAAACAGCCATACCATTAAAAATACTATAAAGGGCATTGCGCACCGTTGGATTTATATTGATTTGTAATGACGACGTACCCACTAACGATAGTTTCAAATGGGCCCGTGACTCCATAGATTTCCTCCTATCAAGAATTCTAGATTATGAACATGTTAAATACTCCGCGGACCTATTTCACAATTTTATAATAAATCGAGAAATTTCAATAAACAACAAGCATGTGCAATTTAGAACTCATTAAAGAATTATAACAAAATTTTAAACTACATTTGAAAGTTTTTCTCTAATTTTTCCCCAATATCCTTGAAGCAACTTATTTATTCCCTACCACCTTTCTTGAGAGCACTTACCTTGAAATGCGAAAAAGAAATTAAATGGCACTTTTATATCTCGTCTTAGCTGCAGTGTCAGTCGAATTTATCATCGTAAGAAAAAAAATGAGTATTGACATTTTCTGAAATTTCGAAGAAAATTAATGTATTGTACAAATATTTTTCTAATTATTTTTACAAAAAATGACATTTTTGTACTTTTAAAATGAAAAGAAAATGCACCCGAAAATGTGCTAAATGTAAAAATATTCGTGTCAAACGCGTTCTCTTATAAGAAAATCCCAACAAGCAAAACACCAGTTATGTAGAAAGTAGACTTCCTAGGCGATCTTTTATGCAATATGTGTATAAACATGGAATTGTGCAGGTAAACGTGCTTAAAAATGCAAATGAACACTTTTCACAACCAATATGTTATCTCCGAGGTTGCCATTGCACCAATCGCCGTTGAACCAAGCCATTGCACAAGAAAATCCACTGGTGCAGGTGCCTCCCACTGTAACTCGTCGATCTAGAGAACTTTTCCTACACGTCAATGTTTTCTTTAACTAAAATAGGGGTGGTTTTTGAGATAACACAGTTTTTATTATAATTTAACTAATTAAAATTTGGAGACAAAATATTTTGATGACAACTCTAAATACTATTTCTTCGGAAACTATATTGGAAATCTCTATATTATTGTTGCTCAAAATTGTTCTAAAAATATGTGGGATTTTTGGGGCGAAGTTCATTTCAGTGAAGTAGATACTAGATAGCGAATTTATTCAACGCCTCTGAGATGAATTCTACTAGAAAATATCCTAGATTGTATTCTGTAAACTTGTAGTCCTCCGATTATTATTATTAGATGTCTTTAATAATCTGAAGCCGACTGATCTTGCATAAAGTATAGATAGATCAAATTGCCCTAATCTATACAAAATATCAACAATTTAGCTAGGCAGTTTTGCTAAAAAACGGATATGAAAACAGATGAAAATTGTCTGGTTCTATACATTTATATATCACTTTATTCCAGTGTTTGATAAAATTAAAAGGTTTGTTAGACAGAATTTGTATAAAAGCTATTCGTGTATGCCTAGTATTAAATTGTTATACAGCTTTCTTTAGTGAGAAAAATATTGTATACATTTCCCAAATAAAAATTATCAAGACATCACACTTTTTGCACATTAAATGTTTTTTTCCGAAAAGGGCATTTGTTGCGAGGCGTTTTAAATGCATTTTTCCTAAATGTAACTATGCCTTAAAACATTCACTGCAAAAGGTTGCGATATAGAGTGTTGGACAAACGCAGAACCATATTTCCGTGCGAGATGTTTACGAAATAATAATTAATGTTTTAACATATTTTATTAAACGGTTATCTTTGCATCATAAAAAGGCAATTTCTTGCTAATTTAGGATATTTTGAAAACGTTTTCCAAGTTTTCATTAATTTGCAAAATTTTTCCTACGTACTATATCATATTCATTTTTTGAATAAAATTCAATTTTATCATTTTGAATGCGATTTTTTTCAAGCGAGTGAGGCTGCTATTTAAATCAACTAACTTTACAGTTTTAGCAAATCAAAAAAAAATAAATGAAAAATCGGTCATGCCTATTTAATGGCATAAGCGGTTTCTGATTGTGAGATTATTTTTGCTACACTACGACAAATTTATGTAATTCCGTTGATTGCAAACAAAACAAATAATTGATTGTTTAAAATAACAGTTTTTAAAATTAAAAACGTTAAAAGTAACCTTGAAAGAACAGTACTTTGCAGGAACTTTTCTTGCGCACTGTTCAATATTAATATATGATCAAAATGAGTTTAAATCAGGAAGGTTTAAATGTACGCCCTATTTATAGAATAAAAATCTCCAAATCATTTTATGTTAATAATGAGAAATATAAAAACCAAGATTGAAAAAGAGCAGCAGATCCAAAAGTACTAGGAATTTCATTTTAAAAAGTCCAAAGCAGGTTTATTAAAACAGTATTCTTGTTCATTGTTTACACATGCAATGCTGCATTTTAAATATCGATTTCTCCTGACTTTTAATGCCATTAATCATGTTTTTCTAGTGCTATATAATTTGTGTTTCAAGTGGTCTTATAAGAACATTTTCAATATCATCAGTCATGCTATGTCCTGCTATACAACATTAACAATTTTCACGTTATGTTAAAATTGTATTATGTAAGCAGTATTCTATACTTAACTATGTTCTAAAAAAATACATCGCTTTTATTGTTACAATTCTATAAAAAGTGCTTTTTCTCTTTAAAATATTTCATTTTTAGTTGTTTTTGTTCATTTTATCAACTTTGAAAAGAAATTATAATATTTCTTTAAATTGCTTTCCAAAATTATATAGAGACTAACGAATTATGGAAATTCTATAAGCCTCTTACAAGTTGAATTCCTTTTTAAAATAATATGTTTTTAACTCTAGTCGCTACGAAGCTATAAATGTATTGAAATCCTAGTATCACGTTCATTCAGACAGTAGCGTTTTCTTGAATCACTAGTGTGTTTTAGCATATTAGCTTGAGCACTGATTTACCTATGGAGTGACGAGGACTCAAACATTTCTCAAAGCTGAGAAGGACATAGATCATGTTCAGCTTCACTATATGTATGACGAGTATATGCAGGCAGATTACTGTTTGGGAATTCACAGATTTCTTTGAAATAACCCCTTTTCACATATTCTTTTACAAATACCTCATTATTCAAAAAGTTTATATTAAAAAAGTCTTTAACTAAAAAATCAAGCTTTTACAAAAAAATGCAATAAAATAAGAATGAGAACACAAAATGAAATACATTTTTTAAAAACGGGTTTTTTCATTCAGTTTAAATTTTCATATTAAATTCAAAAAATGGGTAGCGGTTAATTTACAAGACAACAGACCACTATTCAAAACACGCATATAGTTTTACAATAATTTTAAAATATTTTCCGTTTAGGACAGCTAGGCAAAACAAAACGATTACACAGCATCCAAAATGAATGCTTAGTGAGCCTACCAGTGAAAGCGAACGACCCCATACCTTAGCCGAACCAGATCGCAAAGTCTACTTTCCTGACTGATTACAATTGAAACATACAACAACAACATAAAACAATCATACTAACGTTTCCAGCAGAAGTTCAATCTACACGTCCAGGTTCCTCAAACCAAAGAAAATGAAGATTTCACATTTCCTCACCTACGCTTCGATTATGCTATCTACTCAAATTCCATTTCCGAAGCGGCTGAAATACTCAACCATCTTCACTCCAAGCTGTTTTGGAGTAATAATACTGTCCGTTGAACATCCCTCACATTCCTCGCTGTTTCTCTTTAGCGCAAGGCTATGAAACACGTACAATCCCATTTAGACTGTCTTCTAACCTCTAATTTCCATACTAAACGGCAGATTGTTGACCAGATTGTTGACCCCAGTCTCCTCAACTGTCACACACATCGACCCACGATTCTCACACAACCATTCGTTAGCAACACGCCCCTTCTCACTAGCCAACACACCGATCCTTGATGACCAATTGGACCCAATCAGACCACAGGTCATTAGCCTAATTGATCATCTCACAAACGCCCAAATTTTTCCTTTCCTTTCTGTGTATTCTCCCGCTTTTGTTCGGTTTAGCCCACTCGAACTACTCGTGTATTCTCCCGTCTTCTCCTGCACTCACGTTGCGGTCGCTCTGCAACTGCCCCTTCTTGACTGGCTGATTACCGAGCCTTTCCTTTGGACCAAAATGAGCTCTAGAAAAAGTATCGTTGTGGCATGACACCTTTTACACCTAGCTACCTGACTGCCTTTGTGCCAAACGAGGTCCTCCGAGTTATTTCCGTCATACCCTGCCAATAGATGTTCCTGTTCGCACACCTCCAAAGAACCCCCCTAAGATCCCCTAGGTATTTATAACATAGCCATTAAACTTTGCCAATATTCCAGTCTCAAAAGCGATCATACTTGATTTTGCTTTAATACCTCAAGATCCTGATCTCTTGTTAAAGAGGCCAGAATTCGATAGTATAGTGCATCCTTATATGAGGGATGCATAGCTTGCCAAAATCCCCAAAAATAATGGTAACATAAAATATTAAATAATACATATGGATTTTTAGTGGTGTAGAGTTAGACATTGGTGATATCTTATTTTTGCATTTGCACATAAAATGAAACAATAACTACTTTTCATAATATAACTAAATGCATAAAATAATTAAGAGACATTGGTTCTCCAGTTTCAGGATATTCGTTGCATAAGAAAAAAATTATAAATTCAGAAAATCAATTAATATTTCGATCAGCATTTTAAACTACGTTGTTTATGTTTCTAATTATTGACCAATTTTTTAATGAATTAAGTCCATAAAGTGAAAAATTTCTGAAGGAGCAAACAAGAAACGAAAAATTTCTTTTTTTAGAATAAATTTTGAGTCTGATCGACTCAGCAGGCCTTAGCAAACACTGTGTAAGTGAAAACCAGTCTTTGAAATTTGCTTGCCTAATTTCATGCAAATGACTTCCTAAAGCAATATACCCTGCGCTATGTTGAAATGTAAGCCATTCGTTGAATTAAATTGTAATTTACGTACGCATTTACTCATTTAATACCGTCTTCAAAAGGTTATAATGTATTGAAATTTGACAATTCAACTTATACGTCTGCATTTAAGGTGTCAATACAATATGTTTGGCACTGACGCACAGTCCATACTTAAATGGTTTGCTTAGGAAAGTGTACATAAAGCTGTAAGATAAGGTAAATAGGCTAAAAATACACACTGATCTCCATGCTTGTATTTGGTAACAAACATCCCATAGGTTTAGCAAAAACACTGCACAACACAAAAGGAGAATTTAAAGAATGCAATTGAGAACAATAATATTCATAGGCGCCTAGTTTATTGATATGTGAGTTGACATTTAGGACATGAAAAATTACAATTCGGAACGATATTCCAGTATACCGCCTCCAATATTTAGTTGTGTTTATCAGAGCTTTGCTAAAGCATTTGCAGTTAAGCTTCTAAAGATAAAATATCTTCAACTTAAAGATGGAATATACTTCTCATCACTTGGACAAAAACACCGTGCCTGCATGCCAGCATTAAACAAAAATATGTCTATTGGATTTTATAACATAAATGATTAAATATAAGTATATTATGCACAATATTATTATCATATCATGAATTTAAGTAAATCATATTCACATTGCATTTCAGTAGTTTAGTTAAAACGGATTTCTAAAGGCCTTACAGAGCCAGCAACTGAAATGTTATCGAGTATTCCAACTGGAAGACCGTCTAATTCGTAAATGCGCATGACTACCGTAACCACACCGTTAGAAGTGCTTGTTTGAATTCCACGCACACCGATGGTAATAATATTGGGTTGAATACAAAGCTGCAAATTGGAAAGCAGCAATAAATGAGCGGCATTTTCATAATATTATTTACAATAAAATATTAAAAAAATAGCAGATGGGCATAATTTTTCTAATAAATTCAAGCCAGGGATTCAGTGCCTATAATAATATGCAGTGTATAGAAAATGTTTTTAATTTCACACAAATTTTAATATAATTTTGAGAATGAGAGTGGTGTCTTTTTGCTAAAAGTTTGAAAACTAATGATTTGCCTCTGCATTGTTGACGCTAATCACCAATTTTATTTTTTATTAAAAAATTAATTAATACCAATATTGTGATTGAGAGTAGCTTTGAAAGATTTTATAGGCCAATAAATTTTCTTACGAACACAAAACATACTAAGTTCAGGTCATAATTTACCCACCTAATGATTAGATATTCGATTCACCTACATTGAGCTAAAATGTGCCTAGTTAATTATCAACAGTCTTCCAGAGCATTAAAATAAGAGACATCATAATTTTGATTGTAATTATTGGTAAACCTTCTAGGTTTGACGCAAAATCTCTCAAACTTTACTAAATAGTGAAGCAGCTCACCGAGTGTTTAACTCACTTAAAGCAGAAAATATGAGCAGTAGCGTACATTTCACTTAATAAATATATGTAGAAAAAAATTTATGGTTCTTCATTCGATCTTTATTTGATTTAGAAAAGGAAAATTATAATTTGATAATCTGACTGTTTATTAAGTTAACTGGTAAAAAGTATAGTGAACATTAAATCGTTTCATAATTGCAAATTTCCTTCCAAACCAAAAATAGAAAAACAGAAGTTATTATTTTTTTTAATGGAAAGTGGTGCTTAAATTTGTTCATGCTCAATATAAGTCTCAAGTGACAATTACTTTTAATATAATTAGAGTTGCAATCAATCTATTTGAATGCCTCCTGAAATCCGGAGAGAAGTGTGCCCTTCAGGGATTTCAGGTGGGGATTTTGGGGAGGATACACCTTGAATCGAGTAAAAGCGATTAAACTTATTTCAGTTATTCTAAGCTTTTTAAAGTGCTGAAACCGTACATTAAGGTGGACCAGGAGACGTGTCAAGTTAACCTTTAGCATGGGCCTGTTAACTGCAAGACTGAATAGCAGTGATCTAAAAGAAAAAGGACAAATGAGCTTTCAAATTTCTTAGTCTATCGATGACCCAATAACAGCACTGGTTGCTGAATTACTACTCGTTTTGGCTTAGTAGCAGCAGCAGGAATGGCATCTCCGTGTTGCTCCTCCGACAGCGCCCAGCTATCACGATTACATATAAGGCTTCTAACCAACGCGTGAGTATAAAAGCCACCACAGAATTTTCTTCATTACAAAGTAAAGAAATTGTGGGCATTGGCCTGTTTTTTGAGTATTAACCTCAGTCCCATTGTATCGTCAGAGTCACTGAACATCACATGGCCCAGCAGAAGTGTACATCTGAAGTCGCTCTTATCAGGCCAGCATCTCGCATTCCAATCGGAGGCGTTGCCGTCAAATCGTATCTGCCTTACCCCCTCCTTTAGGTAGAAACCAAGCAGGGCTTTATGCACGTAGTAAAGCAACGTGACTTCAAGTGCCTCTGAATTATGATCTGCGAAGTCGCTGCAAACGTCTATAATGAATGCAATTATTTGAAACCTCCACATTTTGAGATACCTCTTCCATCATGAACTAACTCGTAGTGGCTCGTTGATGAGCAGCCTAAGGCGCATACCACTGAAAACGTGAGTAGGTACACTGCTTGCATACTTGTAACCTGCTCTGATATGAATCGCGCTTTTATACTTTCAGCTTCTACTAAATGATTGCAACATATATGTTAGGAATGCCTATTTCATAATCTTGCTTTTCGTTTCCATGAACTAAATTATTTTTCTCAATGACCATAATAAAAACAGAGTTCAGTGCAACCTTCTCTGCTTCATATGATTTTCAATGAATTCACTTATCCCCGCACCATAATTTAAATTTCAATTCCGGTTCGGAAAAAGCACCAATTTGCAACGCATATTCTGTTTAAATCTTAGGCAATGAATGGATAATTTTTTAGTTTTAATCAATTTCGCACTCTCTAGAGACACTGCAGCTTGAGTATTATGCACAATCCTATATATGCAATGCTGAAATAAGCTTAAATATAACCATTCATTTTAGGAAATCTAATTGATGCATTTTTGTTTGATGCTCATTTGATATATATTAATATAGAAAATAATATTAATTTACACAAAATATGAAAACTGGGTTTTAATCAGTATTTCTTATTTCACACATCCACCACAATCTATACCAAAACGCAAAGGGAAACACTGTGATGAGGGAGTGCACATGGCTATCAAGGACATAAATCCATTCTTCAGCTGTAGCATCGACGAACTTAGGATTAATTTACGCATTCTTCTAAATCAGGTTGCCACCAAGTCGAATTTAATTATTTGGCTACTTCATGGAGAACATTTTCATGGTATCAATGTATCCGCGAAATATTTGAAAACCTAATTGATAGAAATGCAAATAGCTTGAGAATCCATGAATAAAAATAGATTTCTAGTAAAATTAAGACGATTAATATCCTGCTGGCATGATCTTGCAGGTAATGTTTTTTTATGCCCAAGTGGTAAAATGTAAATTCTATCTTCAATTTGAAGATATTTCTATTCTTAGAAGCTCTGCTACAAATGCTCTAGCGAAGCCCTAATAAACATAGCTAGATAATGGAAGCGGTATACTGGAATTTTCTTTCCAAATTGTAATTCTTTATATCCTAAAGGTTAACTAACATATCTTTTAACTTATGGATATTACTATTCACAACTGCATTCCTCATATTCTTGCCTTGTGTTGTGCAGCGGTTTGTGCTAAACATTTGGGAAGTTTGTTGTAAAAGATCAGCATAGAGACCAGTGCGTAAATATTAGACTATTCACTGTGTCCTACAGCTTTATATACACTTTCCTAAGCAATCCAATCAGGTATGGACGGTGCCTCAGTGTCAAACATAATGCATTGACATCATAAATGTGGACGTATAAACTGAGATATCGAAATTCGTAAACATTTTTAACCTTCTGAACATTGTGTTAAATGAATATGCGTGTAAGTTTAACTTAGATTTAAATCCAGGAATATCTTATCATTTAACATAACGCAAGGTCTGGTGCCTTCAAATACATTTCCGTAAAATTAAGAGAGCAGATTTCAGACAGAGGATTGTAACTTTTTTTAGAATTCACAAATTCTTTTTCACTAACAGACTGCTTACTAAGGCCTGTTGAGTCGAATAGACTCCAAACTTATTCTTGAAAAGTAAATTTTAATAGTTTGTTTAAAGGGGATTTGGATGTACTCATTAGCCTCGCCTCAGCTTCTGCCGTTCTTTTCATTCTTTCTAAAATTTCTCACTATATCAACTTCATCCTTCATATTCCTCTTAAAATTGAACAAATAAATTCAAAAACAATAAATATTAATTATAAATATATATTGAATAATTTTGTATAATTTTTTGCAACTATTTAAATCTATCCTAAAGGCAACTTACTTTATTTTAGTTTTTTGCTCCCGATTTGGTTTTTATTTTACAAAATAAGTAAATAAAAACATAAATATATAGAGACGATATTTGCTTTACTCATGACAAACGAATAAATAACTAACATGAATTGCAATAAAATAATCACGTATAGCATTATGAAATTTTGGAAAATAACATCGCCATTGCATAATCATTACCCGCCAAGATATTAAAGGCATGCCTTTTTATGCGTACACTAGTCAGTAATTTTGTGGCAAGTTATAGCTTGAAGTGGAGGAAGGTGCCAAAGTGCTTGCTAAAAGGTAAGTTGTGTTCTGAAATTCAGGTAGTTTCTATGAACTGTTCATTTTTCTTTAGCTCTCCTATTGATAGCCGCAGCATCAGTCTCCTGAGATGTTGATGAAAATCCATTAAATGCAGACATGCGGATTGGGGAATAAAATATAGCGTGAAGAAAGTGCACACATTTTTGTGCCAAATTTTGTGCAAGAGGATACAGAACGTTTCTTAATAAGATATAGCTTACAAAAAAATTATTCAAGGTTATTCTACAGAAAAACACAATTATTTGTTGAAAATAAAGAGATTTTTTGGAAAGGTTAATGGATTTTCTTAACAAATTTAACAAAAACTATGATATTTTTTACGATTTTTTTTAAATACTAGATCTACATTTATTGACAGAGAGCTAATAAGTACACATGCACCCTTACAAGTTTTGATAAGCGGATACCTCAAAAACGGTCATTTAGGATGAAAAATAAATTTGAAACCAACTATAAAGTGAAAGACACTGCAAAGAGAGGCAATCACAAAAAGAATATATTTTTGCACCGACAAGGAGGGATTTAATGAATATAGGCATTTATTTCCAAACAACATAAAAGATTGTGCGTTGTTTTGCTCTCCGTTAGCAAAAACCATTCTCAGCCGAGCTGGGTACTACTAGTGACATTTTGCTGTGAAGTGTTTCCAAATTATTAGGAAAAATCACCTTTAATAAAAATTGCCGATGCTTTTCCTTTCTTCGATAATACTGCGTTTTATAACAGGAAAACGCTATTTTTTACAAGTCAAGGAGTCAACGTTTTGTGGAATAATTCTAAAGCGTCTTTCGGATTTGGTACCCACAGATTTTGATATAACGCAAACGATTTGTTTAAATAAATGACGTGCTATTTTTGGAAGTAACATCAGTAACTTTAAATATTGAAATGTTAGGGGAGTATTCACACCAATGCATGTCTAAAACAATTGAAATATTAGTGACTCCAAAATAAGCAAACATTTGGACCAATATATATATGAGAGTATTTGGCTACAATAACAAAATTAATTCAAATTAATAATCATTTGCAAACAATTTTGCGGTTATTTTAATGGGCTGCTAAGTGAACAGTCCTGTTTAAAAAAAGAAACAAAGTGAAAAGATTTCTATAGATTCTAAAACCCAATTAATTTGCGAACTACCTGAGTAATGAAAATGCAACTGGAAAGCGAAAATCGTTTGACATTTCTGTAGTAGAAGCGGTGATAATAGGTGATAAAAGGCGTTTTAGTTCGGACAATTTCAATGTAAATTGATAGAACTGATTTTACTTCAATTTGACACACAACCGAAATGGTGAGCATTTGACAAGAGCAGTGCTGTATAACATCTGCAAATATGCCCTAACAATGATGCTTAATAGCAAGTACCACAAAATGCAAAAAGGAGTCAATCCACTACAAAATCATCTTTTTTTAAAAATAAATTTCTAAGTTAGAAACGGAAAAAGGAAGATATTACAGGGTTAGGAAAAATACCAAGACTATTTTTTGTTTATCATCATATCAAGGTATCATCATTTAAACATGCCTAATAGATAAATTCATTAATTTTCTTGAAAATAAATCATTGGTATAGAATGAGGTAAAATACGAGCACGCAATTACGAATGCGTCTAAATGAGTACATTTTTTTCTGTTCTAGATATTAATGATAATATAAATCATTTTTAAATAAAAGAGTATTGCATAACTGGATTACAGTAAGTTCTTGCAAGAAATTATTGTGTTTTCATATTTCCTTTACGGTACCACAATTTTTTAGCAATGAACAATATTTAAGCAATTTTTAATTTTCAGAAAAATGTGAATATGTATATTACTAATCTACCGAATACCGAAGAAAAAGATGGAAATTAATTAAGGATTTTGTTTCAATTTAAAGATAGCATACGGAACAACTTCATACACTACTAGAAATTATTAACTACAAAAGGTAATAGAAAATCGGTTTATTAATATAGTTTGTTCTTAACCCAGAACATAAATTGAAATCAAGGCATCTGTGGGAGTTGGCAAGACCTCGTTTGGAGACATTCGTAGCAAACTTAACTGCAAATCATAGCTTTATTACGATAAGTCAAATCTTAAGCAAGACAATTCTTCTAGCAAACACTATATATATATAATTTCTGCAATTATATCAAACCGCCAATATGCTTTTTTTCTGCTTAGCCGTTTGTGACTAATTCTACTTCATCTGCCGTGCCCACATCCATTAAAAATATTCAAGTATATTTGGTTTGGTAATTTAAGTGCAGATACTATTTTTGAATTACAGAAACACCTCAAAACAACACCGATTCAACTACCTCCTCATTAATTTGCCGATTTTTTCTAAATAATGCCCTTTTTAGTAGTTGGTAATGCTTTGCGAATTTTTACTCTGAATAATGTAATTTTAAGTTTGCTTACGAATAATTTAGTACAATAACTGCATTTTTTATGAAATCCTTATTTTTTCGAGTATTCAATTTGGTACCAAAAATAATTATAAGTATATAAAACGCACTAAACCCAGAATAATTTGTTGAATTTCAACAGTGAGAATTTAATGTTATCGTAGTGCACTCGACGACAAATTATGTTTTCCATTAAAACAAATTAATATTTACAAGTTAAAATTTTAAATTAAAATAGGTAATTCAGCATCAATCACTGTTAATGAAATCAGACTCTTAAAAGCAATTTAAAACCAGTTTTTTCTTCTTTCATTAAATCAAATACATATGATTTTTTAAAAATTGTATGCATCCCTTATTTTGAAGTCCCTAAATAGGAGAAATATTGAATGAATGGAGATTTTAACAAAGAAGAATAAACCTGCAACAATTTTAATAAAAGTGGCAATGGAAATGTACATTTTGTTCCTAATCATTCCCATTAGGCCTATACGAGTTATTATGAGTTTTCGTTAGCCAGATGTATCCATTTTTTAAAAAGCCTCTTACGCATTTAAGACAGATTGCTAAATATTAAATGACATCAAAATAAGATTTTGCTAGAAGCGACAATAAAGAAAATTAGATGGATTTGAAAAAAATATTATTTGCTTAGCGTTGATTCGTTATTTGGCTTGTTCAGCCTGTTATAGGCAAGCTCGTGAATACGTCAGATTGATGGAAATTTGTTGAGAAAACCACAAAAAGATTTAACGAACACAAGGGTTTTTGCAAGACGGTTGCATTTTCTATTTGCTTAGACAAAATATAGATTTAATTTGCAAGTTTGCGTCTCCGTTTGCACCCTCGGCTCTATCTAACTTGATAATGTTTATTTTGCTAATAAATTTGCGGTAGCAAGATCCAAGGTTTTGCATCAGGGGTTTGTAAATTGATGCATCTTTAAAAAAATCATTTTGTTGATTTAATAATATATTCCATTAAGAAAAGAAAAATTTAATTGGCAATGCAATTATTAACAAAGAAATTGAACGAAATTGGTTGAATCGGGAAATGAAATTTCTTCACAACATGACTCTGTTTAAAAGCCACCTGTTTACAAACTGAAAACTAAATTTACTTGTCTACTTAACTTAATTATAAATATAGCCTAACAAATGAATTATACAAGCGTTTCAACACCCCTAAGGAACTTCTAAAATACATGCTCACTTGAACAGAATCTGGGTTAAATGAACTAATGATTTACACCCAAAATCAAGGCGTCCTTAGAACTTATGATCAAAAGATTATTAAAGATCTTTCTTGACACAAATTAAAATTTTTTAAGAGGAATCATTTGAGGCATTAATACAAACTTCGTTCTTTCAGTATGAAATTATTGCACAAGTTTTAGCTCATTTATTTCACGTTAATACATATTTTTCCATTTTTTTCTTTTTAATAATATAAGGAATTATTTAATTAATCGTTAAAAATTAAAATATTAATAAACAGGAAATACCAAAGAAAATTGTTAATTGAATATGGTATTTTGAGATTGAACTTCGTTCAAACTGTGATTGCAGGCTTTGGCTACCTCTGCTTAGCGTAAGAATTTGACTGTTGTGAAGGTGTCCTAACCAAGTTACTCACTTGGCTTCCAGCCCAAGCCAGGCCACAGCAAACCACGAAATGCAACCTTTTTTCAGTTGGGCTGGGTTGAGCTGCAACTTGCCTTTTTGTCTTGTCGATGGGAAACGTGAAATGGCTAAAGCGGTAAAAATTATCTTTACTTGTACATACAGCCCTCTAGAATCGCTGTACCAATACGAGTGAAACTTTACGGGGTAAGAGCAAAATACCGAGGACAACTACCAGTACCAGCAGTTAAAGAAATAAGTAGACAAAATTACTTGATTTATTAAAATACTTTTCTGACTGGACAATATTGCGCATATAATTTGATTTTCCCAGGATTTCGTTGTTATGAAATAAATAAAAATATATTTTCCTAGGCATAAAGAATAATGCAATTGCTTTTTAACCTTTAAAAAATCTTTGAAATTTCGCAAGGTCAAGGCTTTTAGCAGGCAATATTTCTCCAATCAAATCTACATCTAAGGTCTTCTTTGAAAAAATGGAATAAATCCCAAAATTGACCGGTTGAAAACATTTATTGACAATAATTTGTAGAGAATAAATAAAAAATATCGTTCGAAAGTATATATATTTATTAGTTTTAACCTTTAAGACAAATGTGTATGAATTTAAATTAATTGATTTTCTTGTTTTCGAAAAGCAGATTTTATGTTATAAATATATTTTCTTAAGATGAAATAAAACTCTTCACAAACAGATTAATTGGTACGTTATATTAGTCGCACTGTAAAAAATTAAAATAATATATGCAATTCTTCTACAGTATATTTAGCAAAGCTTTCTACCAATGATTGTTTGAATTCGCTCGGCTAAATGGTGTTTTGAAGCGATAATTTGTTGATTATAAAATCATACATAAACAAGAAAGTGATTAATTTGTTAACTATTTGGTAATTTCGCTTAGCAGAAATATTTAAATATACATTCCAACATATAAATGTTTCCTTTTTTAATTTATATAACTTATTTGAAATTAAAGGAAAAAATGAGGTACTCTTCTAATATTCAATTTAAAATAAAAGACTCATTCTAATACGCCAGAATAAAGATGCCGATTTTACCAATTTGGAAATTACATTATTACATTTAGTCCAAACTAGGTAAGGTGATGTGGAATCTCCATTTTCTTTGGTTTGAGGAACCTGGATATGCAGATTGAACTTCTGGTGGAACCGTTAGTATGATTGAGCAGTAGGAGGACTGGTGTTTCAATATTGCAATCAGTCAGAAAGAGGACTTTGCGACCCGATTTGGTAACGGTATGGGGTCGTCTGCTGTCATTAGCAGGCTTACTTAGCATTTATTTTTAATGCCGGGTTACCGTTGTTATTTGCATAGCTGTACTAAACGGAACATATTTTGAAATTGATGTAACAGTATATGAGAGCCGATGATATTCGTATGGCTTGGAAATTTGTACCAATCACTGGCGATGTTAATCTTTCTTCGAGCTGTTCTTCCAAATATGCTTTTATTCAAACGGCTGGTTTCAAGGTGGTTTTAGATAACCACTCTCTTTAAAACGCAGTCAACATCTTGAGGTAAAAATGCATAAAAATTTGGATTTGTTAAAGTGAATATTCAAAAAGATTTTTATGCTTATGCCTGTAAGCGGCTGTTCTACCTCTGTAAAGTAACAACGAATAATGATGTTTTGACCAAATAAAGAACGAAGTTTCTTTGATAGTAGGTTACCCTACTACCAAACTATGCTGACCGAATTTCACCTAATATGTGTATATGAATATATATACATACATATATAACATAATAACAATTTATAACATAATAATATATAGCATAATCTTACTACACTTTCGTTCTAGCGCCAGCGATCTTTGTTGTGTTTGTTCACCTTTAAGAATTAATTTTTAGAAGTGGAGATATCACACGGTATGGACTTGTAAAGCATGAAAAACGATTCGTTGAATACACTCAAGGATTGGGTTGTGAAATTTCACATGACGTCGTTCAAAAAATTGATTACCTTTCTCGCTTTCCGTAATATTAATTGAAACGAACAATTACTTTGCATACTTCCTTAAAAATGAGCATTTTAGACAATCTGTAGAGTGGAAACTCAGGCAACAGGTAACATAGCCAAATGGGTGGTTCGTAGTTTTTGACCTATAAGCATTCCAGCCGGATATTTCCCCATGGGTTGGAAGCAGGATTGTTCAGTGAGCCAATACGAAAATTTGTTGACTCTCTTCGGTCGTTATTCCCCCTTTGCTTCGGAGAGAGGTTCTAGTTTCAGGGTGTCCATTTCATTGAGGGTGTTAAGTAAGGTGGTATGCGTAAGTTCTCAATACTTTATGATTGAGCTGGAGTGATCTGTGCGCCAATTGAAGTCCATATGTCGTGAAGATTAGATCTGGCGAAGTCATGTTAGCACTAGTATTTGCTTGTTTTAGTGAAATGAACTATCTCTGTTATATACTATTAAAATATTTGGAATATTAGAAAAAAGGAAGTGTTTTATGTAATTATGAATGGGATGCTTCTATAGAAATGCATGGATTGTGCATATTTCCATCGATTAATTGAATATTTCAAGATTTCTAACTGAAGATGTCTTATTCTGAGGAGCACCAGGTCAATTTGAGTTAACGTAAGATGTCTTCATGGTCTCATTTAAAAAGCAACATTTATAACTATAATTACCAATTTAATAAATTTGAAATAAAAATGTTAAATCTCAAACATATGGATGGATAGGCAAATGAAAACAATATTCGATACCATGATTGCTGAATGTTAGATCCTGAAGAGTGTAGTAAATTGCAAATATACATTCAAATGTCAAAAATTTGAAACATTTTGACATTTTCTGAAAGTTCGAAGAAAATTAAAGGATTGTAAAATATTTTTTCTAATTAGTTTTACAAAAAAATCGAAGTTTTTTGTACTCTTAAAATGAAAAAACATACTTCGGAAAATTTGTTAAATGTAAAAATATTCGTGTCAAACGCGTTCTCTTATAAAGAATTGTAAGAAAATTCCAACAAGCAAAACGCTATTCATGTAGAAATTGGAATGCCTAGGCGACCTTTAATGCAATATGCACATAAACATGAAATTGTGCAGGTAAACTCGCTTAAGAAATGCAAATGAACACTTTTTCACACAACCCATATGTTATCTCCGAGGTTGCCATTGCACCGATCGCCTGTTGAACCAAGCCATTGCACAAGAAAATCTACTGGCGCACGTGTCTCCCACTGTAAATCGTCAGTGTTTTATTTAATTACAAATTAAGGTGGTTTTTAAAATAATATTTTCTTATATTATAATCTCACTAATTAAATTCATATTGTTGCCGGAAAATATTTAAAAAGTAGGATTTTTGAGGCGAAGTTCGTTTTAATGAGGTAGATATTTGATAGCGAGTTTATTCAACGCCTCTGAGATGAATCCTCCTAGAAATATTCCATATTGTGTTCTGTAAACTTGTAGACCTCCGATTAATATTTTAAAGAATCTTAAATTAAGTTCAGAAGCAGGTAAATTTGGGGAATACTTGAACGAGAATGCACAAGCATGTAAATTTGCACTAATTTACAATAATTCAGTGTCTAACAGCGTAATTGGGTCTCATCTTGCGTAAAACGCGTTTTTCTCGCATTATTTGTTAGGGGCTACGTTTTTTAGCATCCAGTGATTAAATGGAGAGTTGCCTTGATTCCAGCATTGAACGTTTCGTTCGACATACTTATTCAAAAAATAAATATAATTTCTAACAGTGTAAAAGGAAAATTGTCAGTTTTTAACTCATTGCAAAGAAGTATGCCTGATTATCTCTGGATGGTTGATTATTCTTTAAAGTTGCAATTTTAAAGTAAGCACAATGCTTCAAAATCGCTAAATTATGGTACTTAAATGTAGAATCAATAATTAATAGTTATGAGGTTTCTCGGTCCTTGTTTCATACATACCTCAATCGAGCCTGTTCACAACAATTGCATCATTCTACCTAATCCACAATGCTCGAATGGCTTTCCATAAATGAATCATTTTGTCCAAATTTTATATCCAATTCATTCACTAGAAGCTACTTATTGGCACTAACAAGCACAGAGGTGGTTCTGCAAGACAATTCGTTAATCGGGCAAGAGTGTGTTAACTTTCTCATCCTGGTCTTCCGCTAAAAATACAAATATCAACAGCTATATGCCACATTATTTTAAGTAATATCGGAATAATAAGATTCCAAAACAATGTACTAATAATTTTGTTTTACTTGGAACGCAGGAATCCGACTACATGTTGATCTATCATTTCATGGAAGTCAGCTTCCTCAAATCCTCCCAATTTCAAGGGACTTTTTCGCATATTTTCAGGGATAAGTAGTCTTTATTATAAAACGAACAAACTCCTAGCGAAGGAATGACATGAATAGCTGTGAATAGTCTAGGTCTTGAGTTGGCGCATGCTTTCTGTGATTAAACGAATTGAGCAGGAAATTCAACACGATTTGACGGTTGCTTAGAAAATTTCGTTTTATATGACCTTTTGGAAGTGGCAATTATTTTGCGGAAGTAAGACATGGATTGATGAAATCAATTTACAGGCCAATTTTTAAGTTAATAAAAACAAAAATGGATAACAGTGAACGATTGGAAAAAATAGAGCAGTTTCTGTATATTTAAGGGCAATATTTTTATTGCATGCACCCGATAAATTTTGAAAATTCCCTTGATGACTGTCTTAGTTTTGTAGCAGAGGCATCTATTCTGGTGAAATAAAAGAAGAAATCCAATTTAAAACCGGCAAAAATTGAGGTGTTTGTAATTTTAAATGCGGATGACGGTTATGATTGTGATGCAGAATAATATATTTTTTTTGGTCCAATCAAGGAATAGCAGATACGAGTATTTTTGCAACGAATCTGCGTATTTGAAGCCTTCTGTGTTGTAAGGTGCCCTTCTTAAAATGTTTTTTACAAATCATTCCCTTTTCCCACATCACCATTGATAATTGTATTCGCTTAACGCTTTCTTTCTGACAGTCATCATTCTGCCTTATTGGTTTCATAAACCCCATTCAAACGTTAATGATTGTTTTGAATCGATTCCTGGTATTTTAATTCATATATGTATATGGAAGTTTCATTTGCAAAAAAGACATCAAACCAGTTTTTTTTAAATTAGAGTCCGGGAATAAATAATTTAACCACCAGATGTTTTCAGGTGGTTAAAACACGAAATCAGGATTTGATATGACGCTCAAGCATTTATCTCGCTAATCTAATCTAAAAATTGAACCCAACTTTGATTTTACTACCTAAAAAATCTTGTTTCAAATTGAAAAACCCTTTTAATCCACATATCATTTGAAATTTTATCATAAAATTCCACTGTTCATAGACAGATAAGTCACTGTATATCTACTGGTTAATAAAAATGAAATCATCTAACCCATTACTATGATCACTGATTCAGTAAACTCCAAGCAAAATTTATTAGATTATGATGCAAAAGACCGTTTGTGAATAAAACGTCCTTCAACATTAAAAATGCTAATTTTCAATATAAGGCAACCCTGTTCATTCATTTACCACTATATTGAAGGTTAATCGTAATAAAATATGTTTAAATGCTTGTTTGGAATACACAGACTTTGAGATTAATGTAAGAGTAAATAGTGCTTTTGATTTTGTGATAATTTAACATTTTTTGATCTGGATGCGGAAATCAAAATTATTTCTAAGCACAGAAATGTTTAGAACCATTTCAAGGCAAGGAGAAAATCATTCGTATGGAAAATTAGTTTATCAGATATAGTCTGCAATAAATCCTAAATGTTGGGTCCTCATCAAAATCTGTGAAGTTGAAATGCCAACCTGCAAAAGAATAGTACCAGTGTTTGTTTTTTCTACAATTTCTTCAAAATATATTACCACTTTAAGACATCAACACAAAAAATTGTATTCCAAAACCTCCTAAGGCTTTTTATTCATATTTCATAAATAAAGCATATAATTCAATGATAATGCCTTTTTTTCAACTTTCTACATGATAATGTTGTTTCAAATGATTAGCATCAATTTAGTATCACAACCTTCAAATTTGATAAATCCAGAGAATTTATGTAGATTTGTGTGAATAATTGGCTGACAAATCAGATAACGACCAGTTTTCTGGCTTACACGAAGTCGCTCATTGTGATACACTGCCAAAAAATATGACACGCTTTGAACTTTCGTGATTTTAATTCATTCACAACATTTATAAATCTTACGTAGTATACTGTAAGGGATTTTAAAAATAATTAATTCCATTTTAACTCTCAAGGCCTATATTTTTTCACTTTTTCATTTTTGAAAATAGTTTAGAGCAATCATTGGATTAATGTGTTTGTTTTAATGTAGCATTAGACAATGTAACAAATAAACAACCATTCATACAATGCTAAGTTAATTTGCCATTGCTGTTAACAAATCACTTCCCTTTGGTTTGCTAAACCAAGGCAAAATTTTTTAAGTTAGAGCTTAAATTGGAGAATTGTGCAAAAGAAGAAAGATTTGTAACTGAATGGGCCATTGGAGGACATCAACGAATACCTTACTTAATGGATCTCCATTAATAATTAACTCAGATGAAGATTTGCATTGTCAAAAGACTTTCCATAGCCATCTTCTAAGGTTGGGGATAAAACAGTACATTCTGCCTGGGAGTGAACGACAATCTGTCATTGAAACTAAATTCTTTTTCAATGCCCGAGGGACCGGTTCTACGGTTCTACTAGAGAGGCTTGAAACACTTGCCTTTGAGAAACGAGGTTTTCCTTCTGAATTCCAGGTATTTTTAAAAGCTTAAGTAATTTAGAGCTCTCAACGGACAGTTTTCTATAGACTGTATCCGTTGGCGTTCGTAAACTCTGCGGTGATTTTCGGAGTCATGACTCTGCAAGTCTCTCCAACAAATCGACGTAAGGTAGGAGCAGCCGTGTTTGTCCAAGAACTCCCACGTTTGTCCACACAAGTGCTACGCTGAGGACGGCGTTCTTCCTTCCCTTTTACGGAGAGTCAAAACTCTCGAGGTAGTGCCTCTTGAAACGACCAGTGCATGGGCTGTTTGTTTTTCCAGCGCCTGCCATGCAAGCACAATTAGCTTGCCGTTTTGATTGTCCAAGAGGCGTGCCATTTATAAGCCATTACAAATAAGGAAATTTCAAATAAACGAAGCAAATTGCAAAGTTTAAACGAAAAAAATTAAAACATATCTTGTTGCAAATCTTGCATAACTTTCAAAAGATATAAACTGCGGTTTTGTATTCGCTAATCTGTCCGGTTCCCGTATATTTCTCGCTCAGATTAGTTCATTAAGTTATTGCAATAACATTTATTAATTTTTACAAGCGTATTTCTGAATAGCGAATACAGGCTTAGACAAGACCTGCCAGAACCAGCAAAATACCCTGTTTAAATGCTTCATATGTTAGTTTGAAACTGCAAGTGGCCTTGATAATTCAGATGTCTACGGAAATGTCAATGTGCAAATATTTCTATTTCTTGCAATGTTGCAATTCTATTATACATGGCATATCCAAACTGACATATAAACTCTCCTGGTTTCAATAAATTTGATTTTTTATCTTTTGATTAAATGGAATCTGGACGCATTTGGTTGGTTTTTTTCTTAAACTTAATTCTTTACTAAGGATGAGAATAAAATTATTTAGTGGTTGTTCTCGAACAAAAAATTTACTTTTAGTGATATTTATGTTAAAACACTTCACCGTTTATTAATATAAGCTGCAAAGGCAAACTTCGCTATTAACCAAATAGATTAATTTGTTTTTCAAGCTTGGCAAATGTTTCACTTATGATAACAATGCTAGTTAATACTATATGAGACCAGTTCAATAGGCCTAGCAAAGCACTGATAAGCACAACTAAATAATGAAGGCAGTATATTGCAATCGCGTTTCCAAATTGCAATTCTTTATGTCCTAAAGGTCAACTAACATGTGTTTGAACAAGGCGCTTAAGTGTATTACTGTTCACAAATGCATTCTTTAAATTCTCGTCTTGTTTTGCAACGGCTTTTGCTAAACCTATGGGTTGCTTGTTGCAAAAGACGAGTGTGGAGATCAGTGTGTAATATTTAGACCGTTCATTTTATCCTACAGCTATAAGAACACTTTCCTAAGCAATCTGATTAAGTATAGACGGTGCCTCAGTGCCAAACATTATACATTGACATGTTAAATGCAGTCGCATAAATTGAATTGTCCACATATAAGGATGTGCCATGCCATAAAATTTGGACCTTTTTCAACAAGAGATCAGGTTCTTGAGGTATTAGAGTGAAATTAAATACGAAAGGTTTTGAAACAGGAATACTGTGAAAGTTTTAATCACTAAGATTAAAATGATTAAGAATTCTTAGAGGGGTTCCTTGGAGGTGTGCGAACCAGAACGTCTGTTTCCAATGTATGATCGGAATGACTCGGAGGACCTAGTTAGGCAAAAAGGCAGGCCAGTAACTACGTAAAATGGCGTCATGTCTCCACAATACTTTCCATAGAACGTTTATTCTTGTAAAATAAATGCTCGATAAACAGCCAGTCGAGAAGGGGAAGTTGGAGATTGACCGCAACGTGTGTACATGAGAAGACGGGAGAAAATACGAGTAGTTCGAGTAGGCTGGGCTGATGGGAAACGAGGGAATACACAGATAACTTACTTTTTAGAATCGAACCAACGTCTTCAGATACAGAAGCATAAAACGATATTTTTACATAGCAAGCCTAGGCATGCAACTAGCTACTGTAGCACTGCAACGCAACTACGAATACTTATTTTTTTGAATTGATAATTTAATGTTAATTAAAAAGCATCAAAATATTAAAAGAACGTTCATTAATGCCACCTTCAATGTATTTCAACAAATGCATCCTTTTGATGCCTCACTACCGATGCAAATTAGGTAAGGGTGTCAAAAGTTCAAAATGAAACCCATTTGCGGGATCGTTCATTTCGATAGACATCAAATAACAGGACCAACAATGATTGTCTATAACAGGCAATAGGATCTTGCACACAGAAATGAGACGTTTTCAATATTTTGTAAGCACCATACATAGTTTTGAGAACAAGATAATAAATAAATATCACATAGCCCTATGTTGTCATTTTGTGCTATTCAGACAGGATGTACTTCATCAATCAATTAATTCCTTCTACTAAAAACAAAAACCGTAAATCATTTGAATTGGGAGCTCAAGGTTCAGCTGACTTATTTTGCTTTAAATATGGCTTCGTAGCAAGCTTTTACTTTAATTAATCTATGAAGAAATTGGAATGGTGGCAGTTTAAATTTCGGAGATGCATTTTACTGTGTTTCAACTCGTGCAGGTTCCAGATTCTTCAACCTTCCGTCTGTTGCAGTATTCCCATCTATAACACTATGTTATTGCACCTCTTGACGTGCGATATGACATATTAGAAGAAATATTTGCTATTCAATTTGCGGTGAAAAATAAATGTTTACGAATATTACAGTTAGTGCTCTAAAAAGGGCGGAAATTTAAAAAAAGACTGATTAACAATTTTGCTGAAATTTCTCATCAGTCTGCTTTTCTTGTGGAAGTGCTATGATTTGTGCAGAAAACGTGACGGATTTACTCACGAACCGTTGTTTGTGATGACCCCAGCCACGTTGGTTAAAACCTTCTGTATTCTCCGTAACTTGCTTCTGTTTCATCCAAAATTATCCTTTTTATTAAAATCTTTAAAATTCTGATCAAAAGCAACTTCAATGAGTTTTTTACGAATTGATTTTTATTGTGGTGCTCAGCATTATTACCCTAGTGTCCACGAACTTTTTCCCATTATGACTGTCGTCATATTTCCATTCGCCCATTTACCCCATATCGACTGCTAAATATTAAATTATTGAATTATATAGTATTAAATTTTTAAGAGAATTCTTTATTTTGACGCAGAAGTTTCTATTAATATATCTACACCACTTATATTTAAAAGACGTTTTCATAAGCTCAGCATAGCCAAGATCGCTAACTTGAATGAGAACTTGGTGCTTCAACCAATTCAAAATTCTTCATTACTTGCGTCAGCTCTGTTTTCTATTTGAAGGCGTTTGCATAAGTCCAAAGTCCATAAGACACTACCTCAGAAATGAACATCTACTAAAATTGCTATTCCAAGCGCCATAGACCACCGAGAAGCCCTATCTGAGACTAAGAAAGGAGACTAAGAACAGAGGCGGATTATACTTTTAGTCAGAAATAAACTCAATAGAAACCTATAGACAATAATAAGCTCGGATGTCATGAATATACATTGACCTGTTACTGGATAAGGCTTGGATGAACGAGACTGGGGAACCCTAAAATTAACGTGATTGTATAGTGATTCGAAAAATTCAACACCACTATTAGGGTCGCTACGTTGTCAGGTGAGCGTAACTAATAAGACGTACAATTTGAAATTTGAAGTCCCTAACGCAAGGACAAATCGTCTCGGCCTAGACTTGATTGACATCATGAGCCAGTCAGTTAATTTGAAATTACGCGTAGAGGACCCGAAAGCCAACGTCGTACTACTTCCTCTGGAGTGGAGTCAGGTTTAAATCAAATCAACAATATTTAAAAAGCAATTTCTGATTTAAAATAACAAAAAGCTATAATGATAAAGCCTAAAGTTATATGTGTATCGCACTGTTCCTTATTATTTAGAAGTAGCAAATACATCAGTAGGACATATTTAGACGACTTCAGAATTTGGAAATATTTCATAGTCAATATAGATTTTTCTTTTATAGTATTTGCTAGTCAATCTTATTTGATGTCCAATGCTAATTTTAATTTAAATTGCTTTTTGTGTCATGAATAAAATCGCCACGACTTACCCACTACCAAGAAATTAACCTATTTATCGTGAATGCGGTAGTTAATGTTAGGGAGAGGCAATTGGCAGATTTATGCAGATATTAATATGTATGTCAGAAAATACTAGCAATCTTGAATTATAGCCTTCAAGATTAGTAGTTTAAAGGGTACCACATTTGAATAAATGACAACTATGGTAATTCGCTGGTAATGAATGTCAATTACTGCAAAGTTGCAGAGTTGCATTATCATCTTAAGCTTGTGACTATTGGGTGTGTACCGTTATTGCTGTATTAAACGGACGATCAAATTAGCCATCGGCCTTAATCGACATTAGAAGTGGAATATTCATTGGAGTGCATTTTTAACATTTTTATCGTTGGTAAGACATTTTTATTTGATCCTAATTATAATCCTACTCTTGGTTTATAAGCAATAGCCATCTCCGAGGCTTGAAGAGGCTCTATTAAAGAAAAATAACACTTTAGTAAATTTCTTGTTAATGATGTGACTAAATCCGAAGATTTTATTACGTAGGTGCCACTGAGGTTGATCCTGTGAGTTATACTCTAATGCCCAAGGCTGCCAACATATTACCGTTTAATGCCGTTTGTGTCCACGACAACAACACGGCGACCCATTCTATCAGAGCCTCCACCAAAATATGAAGAATCATCTCCTATGGAGAGGCTCCACGGTGTTTGTTGGAATTTAAACAAAATGCCTATTAAATGTTTATGCAATTTGTTACTATAGCTTCTCGTTTTTGTAAATAGTAAGAATTTTTTTCGTGATTTATGTTTTGTGTTTTTAAAGGCAATTGCATGAATCACTTAATGTAAACAAATGAATAAGGAATGCGTCGTTTTGGTATGTACGAAACATTCCAACCAGCATGTCATCATTTATCTGGAACCGAGCGAAAATCGCAAAAAGCCTGGCTGAAGACTTCTTTCAGAATCGTAGCGAGACAAAATAACTAAAATAAAATAAAATATTTTGATTTCTTTTGATTTACAAAAGTTAAAAGAAATATGTTTGTGTGATGGTTGGATGCCTTAAAATGATTTTTAAATGGGCTAGGTATTTCGTAATAGACATAACATCATTAATTCAAGTTTCGTATTTGTTTTAAAATAATGCATTTTTATATAACCTATGAATCAAAATATGCTAAGCTTGCTTAGAATATCGCAACGTTCTAAAATATGCTAGGGAGGGGCAATTGGCAGATTTAAGCAAAAATTAATACATTTGTCAAATAACAATATCATTCCTAAATTACAGCCTACAACAGAAGTTTTTTAAGGGGTACCACCTTTGATTAAAATACATCCTAGGTAATTCGCAGGTAATGAATGTCAATTACTGCAGAGTTGCAGGGATGCATCATGTTAAGCTTGTGACTACGGGTTGTGTACCGATATTATCGTCTAAAACAGACTATCAAATTTGCCATCGGGTTTGAACAGAAAGTACAGCACACCCGGGCATATGGATTCGAGCGCATTTTTGATAGTTTTTGCCTTTGGTAAGACGTTTTCGTTTTGGTTTTAATTAAAAATCTTCGCCAGGTTTATTAGCGATGCCCATCGCCGAGGCTGGAATAGGGCATAGCGAATAAAAATATCACTTTAGTAAATTTCTTATTTACGATAGAATTAATTTCGATGATTTTCTTTGAAAATAAATAAACATATAATTTCCGTAGCTACACCTGAAGTTGTTCCCGTGAAATATACTCCAAATCACTAGCCTGACCTTGGTAGGCGGAGACGCTATCAAACATTCGCAAGATCACCAACGTCCAACGCCGCCACCATATTGCCGTTTAATGCTGTTTGTGTCAGTGACACACAGCGACAACAACACGGCGACCCATTCCAACAGAGCCTCCACCAAAATATGGGGAATCATCTCCCTATGGAGAGGCTCCACCTGCATATATGCGATATCCGCAGCCTAACTGACGCTCACCACCTCCACGATATCGACGTTAAGAACACTCGTAAGGGATTTCTTGAAACAGGCTCCAAAACTGCTATTTAGATAGATAGGCACCAAAATGGACGTTTTTATTTGTGAACCTTGGGAAGACCAAGCCCATTTACTATTTGCAAATGCCAATTTTCTGTGAAGAAAATTTATAAAATCATGGATGCCTTGTCGCAAATTCTTTAACCAACTCAGCAGTTAAATATGCTAAAATTATAATAGACTTTAAAGAGTGGCCAAAACAGCGATAGTTTGTATAATAGTGGAATCCAGACAGACTTGTTTTATTTGTGAACATCGGAAAAAATTAACTATATCTTTTTGAGTACCCAGTAGACTTCATAATATGTGAACGCATTGATGGAAAAGTGGTGACTTAATTCTGACAAAAGATAATTAGAGATCAATTTCTAGACAATTTGGTAAAAAAGTTATTTGTTCTTCAAAATTGAAAAAAATTATGATAAAATTGTCGTATTACCTGCCTGTTTTATCAGTGATTACAAATATACTCATATTTGGATTCACATGCATGGAAATTGACGATAGGAAATTGACAAAATCTAGATCATGAAACGCTTCACAATAGGACATATTCAAAGCCACTCGGTATTGAAGATATTTGTCACTTGGATCGTAGCTAGAACCTCATGATATGAACCATTTAACGTTCGTTTTTATTTTCATAACACACGGATTTGCCGTGTAAAATGTATTTAAATCTGTAAAAGGTTCAATAGGCTTTAAGATTAAATATATTAACGTGAACGGTGCGAAACTGAGTGAGGTAAAAGAATCACCTTAGTTTAGTGCTTACATAGATCAACACCTCAATCTTGGTAACCATCAAATAGAGCTGGTGGATGTTAATATTTCATTATATGTATTTTTTTAAATATAGCAACAATTATTTATTTCATTTGTATATTGCTTGACCCAACGTGACAAAGATACTTTTGTAAAAGTTCAAAGAACAACTTTCTGCAGGTGTTAACTATCCAGTTCATTGTTATTTCGAACCTTACAGAATCATTTTTAAAACTGATTGTCGGCGTTCAAAAGCTTGCTAATAGATGAACGCCAGTGCTCGAAAAGTCTGTTAAAGGACACTTTAATGCTTTCATTAATTCGTAAATATATAACTCATAGAGTGATCCCCCTTCAATTATGTATGATTAGCCGAATCTCACTTGTTTAAAATGACTCAGAGCGAGCTTCTCAATCGCCGTGTATATTTAGACCTACTCAATACCAGGTTTTGTTACGTCGTAGGTACAAAACACAGCATAGCCATTGGAAACTAGACACCGATATTGCTCCATATCTGTGAATTTTCCGTACAAATATATTTTGTATCAAAACATGTGCATGCAAATTAAAACAATATTACTTTAGAATTCCATATAAACATCAATATATGTCTTAAAAGCATTTTTAATAATGATTTCATGAGAATCATGAGTTTAAATTAAACAAAAATATTATGAGTTTAATGCTACATGTGACTATTCCATGACAATAAAAAAATTCAACCAATTTGCTTAAGATGGTTCAAAATATATGTTTGAGATTGATTTGTGTAGAAAGGAGTGCGTTTTTATGTGCTATTTAAGCGTAAACTGGCACTTTCGTTAATATACGGGGTAATACGCTTGATCGGCTTGTTTTACAACCTCGTTAAACCAAAATCAATTAATCTTTAACGGCATTTCCATATTATTTGCATGAAACCTAAATATTAAGTAAATGTCTATTTTACTTTTAATGTGCTATTGAAATTCATACGTTTGCCTTATGACTACAGTTATAATACCACTACACATGGTTCGTTTCTCAGCTGCGATATAAAGACAATTGGATGTTATCTCCTAAAACGAATGAAATTTTCAGCTAAATTAGCATTTTTTATTTAATTTTTGGAAACCTGAAAGCACGTTAGTTATATTCACGAATATACGCGCCACTACCTGTTACAAAATGATAACCCAAAACTGATTTAACTTTTAAATAATCCTATTTAGACGAAAAGCAACATTTTAATTCGAATAAATGCATGCTGATCCTCAGAATGTGTTTAGATTTTAGTGGCAAACATATTTTATAAAACGAAATAAAACACTTTGCATTCATTTTACCACCTAAGGGAATATTAGCAGCTTTGATATTTTGACCTCTTGGCAAAGTCCAATTTGAAATGAATGGAAATGTTTTAACTAATTTTGAAAACAAATAATCGATATACATAAATATCTCTTGCTTTAAAAACAAAACAAAGGCTGTCAATTTAGTGCAAAAATGTTTTAAAGTTATATAATCATAATTAAAAATGAATTTTGTTAACTAACTAAAATCCGCCTATCTATAACAATTGATTGATTAAAATTAAATTAGATATATCATTTTAGTGGATTTACAGTTGCTTTATTCAATTTTGTATTTGTTTTAAATACTTATGGCGAGGTTTGTGTCTTTAGACATGGGTTTTTCAATTCGCCATTGGTACATGAAAAGTCTACAGGTTTCGTCAGACGTTTAATTGCCAGCCTTAAGCAAATATATTTTGAAGGAACAACCGTGAGTGGGCATTTACTTAGACCGGATTGCTATAGCTATGAATTGATTTATTACTTGTTGCGTAGAAAAACGATTATTTTGCGCGCTTATAACTGAGACAATTTGGCAAATTAAATGTTGGTGTTTTTTAAATTATTTCATAAAAGCGATAATACAGGTAATTTTTATGCTACAAAGAGAAAGCATTTAGATATTCTTTGGCATAACAAAGATTTGAATCATATTGGCTGCTAATTCTCGGAAAATCAAGACTTTCAATAGGCACACCCTCTTAAACAAAGTGCCCTTAAAAGAGGCGCAGTAAGGTGTGTCCAAATATTGTTGAGATTTTCTACAATTTTGTGGCTTTGGAGATTAAAAATTAGCACCTTCTTATGTTACCATCGCTATTGATTATTATGATTTATGCCGTATTTCTTCCTTGCTAATGTATTCGCTATATTTGTTCAAGAGGTGTTACGAATTTTAACCAGTTTGCGGCATATAGCTATCTGGTTAGACGTACTGATTCCAATTCTAGTAACATTGTTTAGAACATCCTACTCAAAATGGTTTATTAACGTGCTCAACAATGAATGGATGAGGCTCAGCATTTTCTTAGTAATTAAACAAATTTTCTAAGCTTTTTTTAGAACGTATTTTTTCACCAGGAATTTCCTCAGGCTTTGAAGGATATGGGATATTTGTTAATTTTTTGTACATCATATTTTAACAAGAATAAGCATATATACATGTATACATATATATACCTTTCTATTTGATAACCTATAAATCAAAATACATTAAGGTTGTTTTAAATATTGAATTGCAGTAAAATATGTTAGCGATAGGCAATCAGAAGATTTATGCACAAATAAATGATTGTCAAACGACAATAGCATTCTTAAATTATAGCCTACAAGATTAGTTGTTTGAAGTGTACTTACATCGAATAAATGACATCTGCGGTAATTCGCTAGTAATGAATGTCGATTACTGCAAAGTTTCAGAGTTGAAACATCATGTTAAGCTTGTGACTACAGGGTGTGTACCGATATTACCGTATAAAACGGGCTATCATATCTGCCATCAGGTTTAAAGTGACGATAGACTTGGACATGTGGATTTAAGTGCATTTCCGATAGTTCTTGCCGTTGGTAAGACATTTCTAATTTGATTTTAATTAAAGAGAGTAGTTATCCAAAGCGGCCTTGAAACCAGCAGCTTGAAAACTGCAAATTTGGAAGAACAGCTCGAAGAAAGACTAACATCGCCAGTGACAAGTGCAAATTTTCAAGCCATACGAATACTATCGGCCATGCAAATTACAACGTTCACACGGCATCTAAAATAAATGCTAAGTAAGCCTGCCAATGAAAGCAGACAACCCTATACCTTTACCGAATCGGGTCGCCAAGTCTGCTTTCCTGAGTGATTGCAATACTGGAACACCAGTCCTTCTACTGCTCAATCATACTAACGTTTCCAACAAAATTTCAATCTACATGGCCAGGTTCCTCAAACCAAAGAAAATGAAGACTCCATATCTCCTCACCTACGCATAAACACTACAAGTTCTCTACACTAGTTCCATCTTTGAAGTGGCTGCGATATTCTACCATCTTCACGCCATGCTGAGTTGGAGTGATGGTCCTATTTGCCGCACATCCCTCATATTCCTCGCTGTATCTCTTCGGCGCAAGGTTAAGTCACAGGTGCTATCCTATATAGACTGTCTCATTTCCTTAATTTTTAGAAGATTCACAAATAAAATGAGCCCGTCTGGATTCCGCTATCATAAAAACTATCTTTTTGGCCACAATTTGAAACCCTTTTTTTCAATTTTAGCCTATTTTTGATGAGTTGGTTATAGAATTTTCCACAAGGCATTCATAATTTTACATATTTACTTTTCGAAAATTGACTTTTACAAATAGCAAATAGGCATGGTCTTCAGAAAGTGCGCAAATGAATATTGGTGTTGGCGCCTGTTTCAGGAATTCCTTCATGAGTGTTCTTAACGACGGTATCGTGGAGGTGGTGAGCGTCGATCAGGTGGCTTATCTCTCATGTATGCAGGTGGAGCCTCTCCATAGGGAAATATTTGTTCATATTTTGGTGGAGGCTCTGATGGAATGGGTCGCCGTGTTGTTGTCGTTGACACAAACGGCATTAAACTGTAATATGGTGGCGGCCTGGGTGGTCTTGTGAAAGTTAGACAGGGTCTCTGCCTACCACGGCCACGATAGCTGTTTGGAATATATCTCAGAGGAACCTCAGGGGGAGCTACATAAATTATTTATTTAATTATTTTGTGGGAAAATCAATGAATTTAATAATATCATTAATAAAAATTTACGAAAGTGGTAATTTCCATTACTATGGCCTATTCCAGCCTCGGCGATGGTTATTGCCAGTAAACCTAGAGACGAATTTTAATTAAAATCAATTTAATAATGTCTTACCAACGTCAAGAACTATCAAAAATGCACTGGGATCCATATGCCCGGGTTCTGCTGTGCTGTGGGTTCAAACTCGATTTTAAAGTTGATAGCCTTTTTTATACGGTACACACCCAGTAGTCACAAGCTTAAGAGGTAGATGCAACTCTGCAACTCTGCAGTAATTAACATTTATTACTTGCGAATTACCGCAGATGTCATTTATTCGATGTTAGTACACTTCAAACAACTTATGTTTTAGGCTATAATTTAAAAATGCTATTATTGTTTGACAATCATATTTTTCTGCATAAATTTTCTAAATGCCAATCGTTAACAAATATTTATTGCGATTCGAAATTTAAAACAAGTTTAGTATATTTTGATTTATAGGTTATCGCAAAATGCAATAATTTTAAATAACTAAAAATTGAGATAATAATGTTATGCCTATGACTATCGTTTTTTGGCCGCTCTTTTAAGCCTATTAAAATTTCAGCATATTTAACAACTGAGTTGGTTATAGAATTTTCGACAAGCATTCATGATTTTTTTTAATTTTTTGACAGAAATTTACTTTTGCAAATAGTAAATGGACTTGGTCTTCCCAAGGTTTACAAAAAAAACGTCCATTCTGGTGCAGTGTTGGAGCCTGTTTCAGGAATTTCCTTATGAGTGTTCTTAACGACGGTATGGTAGAGGTGGTGAGCGTCGTTCAGGCTTCGGATATCGCATATATGCAGGTGGAGTCTCTCCATAGGGGGATGATACTGTATAATTTCGTGGAGGCTCTGATGGAAAGGGTCGCCATGTTGTTGTCGCCGTGTTGTTGTAAATGACACAAACAGCAATATGCTGACGGCGTTGGGCGTTGCAACTCTGCAATAATTGACATTCATTACCAGCGAATTACCGCAGATGTCATTTATTCTAATTTTGTACCCATTAAACAACTAGTTTTGTAGGCTATAATTTTAGAATGATATTATTGTCTGCCAAACATTAATTTCTGCATATATATGCCAATTGCCTATTCCTAGCATATTATTAGTGCAATTTGATATTTAAAACAAGCTTAGTATATTTTTTCCACAGGTTACCAAAAAAGCATTGATTTTATATGATTATCATATGTCTATTACGATATATTTCTGTTATTTGAAAATCATTTTAACAACATCGAATCCCCTCACAAATATATTTCTTTTATTTTTGTAAATTAAAGGTTTCTAAAATATGTTATTTTAGTTCATAATGTAGATCACTTAGAATGCTGAACAATCGTGTGCCTTCAGGTGGTACTATTTGCTTATTCTTTCTCATGAGATTCATGTAAACATTATTAATTGCCGCATATTTGCTTCCATATTTAAAGTGCATTAAAAGCCCAAAATATGTCTTTAGAGAGAAGACTTTCTTTAGTTGCGAATTTGGATTCACTGTTAAGCGTTGTAAATTAAATGCACGATTTTTTCAATTGAATTTTAAATTAAAAAATAGAGTCATTTAATAAATCTTAATATCATGCAGAAAAGATATACGATTTGTTAATCATGTGTTAAGTGTTCATTTTATGAATGATTACAGACATATAATTCTTTAGATTCACATACAAGGGAATTTGACAACTACCAGGCTAGGTTTGTAGATCCGGAATCAGCAAAATCTAAAATGGAACGCTTCGCAATATAGCATATTTAAAGCCACTGCGTATTGAAGTTCTTTGTCATCTGGGTCGTAAATAAAACATCGCGCATGTCGTGCAAAACGGCATTTGAAACTACAAAGTATCAAAAATGACTTGTTTGATAATATCGCAACCTGCAGAAAAACCTACCCATTTATTTCGCATCGTAAATTATTAACAAATTTTAGCTGTATTAAACGGAAATTGCCTAATTTTTTTGCAAAAATCAAGGCCGTGGATAGACAAAAATTGCTATTAAGATTGCTTTAATACTCCCAAATAATCGTATATTCACAGTATTTAATGATGTTTAATATTGAAGCTTCCTTTCTAAAAGCGTCAAAGGTGAAAATGAATTTTACACGCAGGAAATCAAGGATTTTTTCCGATCAAAAATACCATTAACGGATTTTTAAATTCCCTAAGAACAAAATCTACTAGATTTAAAGCTCTAGAGATTTTCAAACAAAACTCTACACAATTTGTTTGGCTAAATATTAAATATTTTATTCTATGTCTAATTAAAGTATTTAATAGAAACAGAGAGATAGGTGCGTGACATTCGGGGACCATTGTGCGACGGTTCTGCTTACTTGTGGGGCTCTTTTGGGTGTCATCATGCACGGTAACGTGAACGAATTTAGAGATGTTGGCAAGAGTTCCACGATGGGTTTTCTTTTCTTAGTAAGGACGGCTGTTATCCATCGGATCGGGAGCAGATATGGCCATCGCCTCCGAAAGCACCACGCCTCTTCTGGTGTTCTGAACCCTATTGTCGGACGCTCCTGTCGGCCCTTGAAAAGCCCAACGGGGCCGTACCATATCCGCATCCTCTCACTACACTTTTTTATTAATTCAGGGCCTAAAAACGGTTGAGTTTTTCAACCATGTGAGATTCATTTTAAACACGAGAAAATAAATTTTGATTTGCAAATAAGTTCAAGTATGTTAGTTTTTTAGGGTGGGTGTGCATTCCTTATGCAAAATGAGACTTGATTATTACTCAAAAAATAAAATTTATTAATTAGATAAGAAATTAAACAGCACTTGTTCTTTTTGAATATAACAATTCGACAAAATAGAACTTTTAAAAATAAAATTTTACAATTTTTTGTCACATGTTTTCTTGTTTTTCTAAGAAGCCATTTTTTTACTAATCAACACGTGAAAATATTGTAATCTTAATATTTCCCATATTATAATTAAATGAGAGGAGACTTTTTTATCGACTTACTGTTACTGTACTAAACAGAAGCAAAATATACACATTTAACAACAGGTATTTGTGGATTTCGTAATTTCACAAAATATCCAAAAATATAATATAATACACATATATATACAGTCATGTCGCTTTACTACGTGAATAAGGCCCTGCATGGCTTCTAAATAAAGGAAGGGATAAGGCAGATACGATTTGACTGCAGCACCTCCGATTGGTATGCGAGATGCTAGCCTGATAAGAGCGACTTCAGATGTACACTTCTGCTGGGCAATATGATGTTTAGTGCCTATGTCTTTAAGAAGCCCAGTATAGAGCAAGTCTAATTTAGATACTTTTATCTGCAATATTCTGCAAATATGTATGCATTGGGTCCGCAGTAATACTATAAAATGGACCAATCCCAAGAATTTCGACCACTTTAAATAAAAACTCTTCTGGAGTGGCTTTTGAATTCACACGTTGGTAAGAAGCCTTACACAATCGATGCAGCTGGGCGTTGTCAGAGGAGCAACACGAAGATGCCATTCCTGTCACTGCAACCGCTGCAGCTGCTAAGCCAAAACGAGTAGTAATTCGGCAAACAGTGCTACTATTGTGGCAACGGTAGACTAAGATGTCTGAAAGCCCATTTGCCCTTTTGTTCTTAGACCAATGTCTTTTAATCTTGCATATCATAAGGCTACACCAACGGCGAACGTGACACATCTCAGGGTCCATCTAGATGTGCGGTTTCAGCAATTTAAAACGCTTAAAATAACCGGAATACATTCAATAGCTTTTACTTAATTCGAGGGGTATCCTACTCGAAATCCCAACCTGAGATCCCTGAAAAGCACACTTCTCTCCGGATTTCACGAGGCGTTCAAATCGATTGACTACAACACTGCTTAAATTGAAAAACAATTGCAATTTGCCACTTATTTTGGGCACAGATAAAAGCATCCATTGCATTTAAAAGCTAAAATAACTTTGTCTTTTTATTTTTGTTAAAAAGATACTTTGCACTAATGAAACGAATAAGTGGTGACTGTACTTTTCCCAAGTTTGATCTTAATAAACAATCCGATTATTGAATTATGCTTTTTCCGATTTTAATCAGGTAAAAACCGAATAAAGAACCATACCGAATTTTTTGAGCTTATATTTATTAAGCAAAACGTACACTACAAACAAACAGTGTTGATTTAATTTCACTTGAGGTAACAAGTATTTAGCGCTCTGTTTGAATTCTAATATGAAAAATCATTTAAATTATTTGCAGCTGGGTTTAAACGGCTGGTTTCAAGTCTTTTTTGATACCCGCTGTCTTTAATATGCAATCAACAACTTGGGGAATAAAAGCATTAAATTCCGAAAGATTTTTGAGCATAGGCCTGGAAGCGGCTAATCTACCAGTGTACAGTTGCAACTAATAAAAATGGTTTGACCAGTTGAAGAACGACCTATATTTGGTAGTTGTTTAACCTACCACCAAACGGCACTGAAAAAATGTAACCTGATATATATATATATATATAACTTAACAAATTGCTTCCACAACCCTTAATTTGACTTCGGAAATGCTAGACGGAGACTCAATTTATCGATTAGGAAGGTGATTATTGGGGATTCGACCACTAAATTGAAGGTTGCAGGCCGCTTCCTTAAAATAGTTGTCCTGAATAAAGTCTCCGTGAAGTGGCACTGCCAACGAAAATGTTCATTCAACTAACCCAGGCTGAAACTCGAAACATGCCCATTGTACTGATAGGACTTGTATTATTAATTGGCTGAGCTTGAAGTATTGACCACGCATCACAGAGCCTAACTCTCTTTGTGTTTATTTCAACCGCACCATTTCCGATCGAGCCATTGCTGACTAATGTGAATTCGCCTATAATCTTGCATATTCTGTTTACCCAATTAATTTGAAATGGAGAATGCATTCGTTGTGACCATGTCACATTCGGTCTTACAATTTTTCAAAATTTGAAAACGCATACATGATTCAAGTTTGCGACACAAATTGATGCAGATTGACGCAATTCTGGCAGTACGAAGACATTTACCACCACCATCACATGTGAATTCTTTCCACCTACGCGAGCATCAACTACTTCAATTTACAAATTATCGTATTGGCCATACTCTAAGAAAATATTTACAATTGCATTAACAAAACCAAATTCACATGAATGGTAAAACAAGTATGATAAGAAAACACCTACTACAAGTGTAATATTCATTAAACAAAAAGTGATTTAGTGATGTTATAATCGATATTGAAAGGCCTTGGACTAAGCATTGGGAAGGTCTTGCTCATAGTCCATAGTTACTGAGATTAAGTTTTCAACAGGTCGGAAAGTGAAATCGGTTTCCCATCCAGTCTAACTTAAACTCCTTTCCAACATCCCAAGACATGGTTGGATTGGCGCTGGTATAGCACCAAATAAGAAAGCAACTTGTAGGGCTCTGTCGTCTCAAATACTCAAGGTTCAAAGAGACTAAACCGACAAGCCCAGCTCTAAAGAACGGATGTAGAAAGGAGACCGGTAGGATGCAAAAAAAACCACCTACCTACTTATCTAAAAATAATTTCAGCTGAAGTTTCGACGTTATGACTTATTAATACCACGGAAATAAACAATAATTTAATAGTAAATTTACTAACTATAGTTCAATTACCACTGATGCATGTAATGAAAAGTTTACAAAATATAGCAATTGAAATGGTAGGAAAATCTGCATATTAACATTTTTATTAGAATTGAAAATTACCCAAGCACATAATTTTTTAGGAGTAGTAAGAAACAGGTATGAATTGTGCAGTGTTGAAGAAGTTAGAAATACGTCAAGGGCTCTGCAGCGGTTGCTACATCGTGGTCGTAAACTGTTACCTGACCAATGTTGGCAGGCAGTGCTTGGAAAACTCTCATGTGCTAATAGTTTCTGTCATATTCAACCTAGTGAGGACTCAAAAAACAACTGAAAAGGACGAGTCTTAGCAAAATAGTGGATGCCAGCGCATCAAGGGTGGGGAGGGAGGAGTTCCCAAATCACACGGCATTTTGTTGACAAACATACGTTTTAATAACTAGCCAAAGAACCCTCAAATCCCCTTCGTTCGGAGTCTGAGGAGCTGGCAATCTATCAATCGTAGCTATCTTCAGTGCTGGCGGCGCAGCAGCCTTATATGCTATATCCCCATTAGTTTCTTCAAATTTCCTTGACAAAATTTCCTTTAATATGAATTTACTTGTTTTAAATATTCTCATATATTTTTATTAGCTTAAATTTTATTCTACCCCATTCAGGAAAATAAAAATAACAAATGATAAATCACAAACTAATGATATAAAGTTTATTAATTGAATGAACTAATCTTTGTAGAAAATAATTTATTTTCATTTGTTTTCATCCTCAAAACATGTTCCGTTTGTAGGCCAATTATTCTTTTAATGATTTTGCGTGATCATCCATAATCTGGTGTCGGTAGAGGCCAGGCACAGGCATCACCAGTGACTCCAAAAATGGCTTCCAATTGACTTATTAAACACAACTGATTTACCATAGATCTGTTTATGTTTTTTAAAAAAAGGTTTTTTATTTTAGCCTCGAGTAATACTACTAGACAAACTATGACAAGTCAAAAGGGATCCCGTAGACGAAGTTCCGTTAAATATGTCATAAAGTTAAATTATGTAAGAGAATTTAACACTATTAGAAAATATATAAATTATTTTTAATTAGTACTTAATATTTGCATACAAATATTTAGGACGATTATATCTAAGACGATTACATTAATCAAAATATGGTGTATGTCAATTAAAGACCTACAGTTACTAATTTTGTGCTTCCATTTAAAGTGAATTTTGCCAATTAAAAAGTCCTTTCTCATTCGAGATGAAGAACGTAGGAAATCCAGTCAAAATTGAAGGCAAAGTGGCAGAAGTTTGGTAAATCCGAGCAACAATTCTCCCTGCCACTTCCTACTACCATTCATTTATTTTTGGATTTCCTAATGAAATCGATGAGGTTTTTTGCAATTTCTTTAACCAGCTCAGTTTGCAATGACCGAATTGGTGGGTAAGAACTCAAAATACACAAAGCGGCTTTGAAATAGCTCAAAGATGGCTCATTTTCATGGTTTTCATATTTAAACAAAGACTATTCGCAAATAAATGCACATCATCGGCACTACCACTATTTTGTGTGACTATGCCTCATCTAATTGTGATAATGTATAAATTGTATTTTATTTTTGAATGTTTTTTTAACCAGAGTTCTTAGGACAACGGTACCCTTTAATTCGCAATATTATGAACGAATTTCGATTCCAATGCAACTAGTGGCTTAACAAGTGGTGTGGTCGAACGAAACGACGGCGCGAAATCTCGCAACCAACCAGCCCCCCTTCAACTCAATCTAGTGGCGACAAAGGCAGTGGTGAAAGTGGTGACGTCGTAGGGACGTGAAAACTGGTGAAATCTCAATTCTAAAAGAGTCCTCCTCGATTGGCTAATAGCTTAATTCACCCTTCCTGTTTTCATTCTCCTCATTATTTCGAAGGAATGGAAGCATTCCTAGAGATGCCTAATAAGTGGACAGGTGAGTTGATTTAAAAATTCGGAAGAATTGAAGCGAAAGCAAAATTGTAAATGAAATACGGAAATTACAACTGAATACCGAACTTCACTTGCGATTATATCATTCAAATGTATTTGAACAAATTTGAAACAAGTCAGATCTTTCAAGGTTGATTCACTTGACGTTAGGACTACGCTTGCATGTTTCTTAGCCAATTTGCAATAAACTGTAGTGTGAGTAGGGCTATCTATTTATTTATTATCTATCTTGGCGATATTAGACCGAGAGTATTAAAGATGGAACCCGAATTCACTTAGTATAGCAAATCATGAAGTCGCGTTCTGTGCCCAGGTATTAGTCTCTTTTCTTACCTCATATTAAAATCCTATACACTTCTGAATTGAAAATCCCTTATTAGTTCATTTTGTAACAAAGTACGCCTTTCATAGTGCACTTTCTCACATGTTCCGACCACCTCAACCAACTTATCGGTTCAATCAGGTGATTCTCCTTGGATTCTAAATTCAGTGTTGGGAAATATAGTATATTTTACTGGATTAAAGATATTGTATTTAAATTTGAAATTCCTGCTTGAAAACAGTAAAAGGATGACAAATTTTCAAATGAAAGGGAACCGAAAAATGATATTTTTCGGATATATGGGAGGTGTATAATTTGAAGAAAATAAACCCAGTTGATTGGCATGAGTGTTGGCTTTATCAAGGGAACCCACCGAGTTTTCCAAATTAAAGATATTTTGGATTATGCTTTCAGAAATTTTGTGAAATTGCAAAATTCACATATGCATGTTCTTAAATGTGTATATTCTTCATCCGATTAGTACAGTAATTTGTTTAACTGATAATCGCAATGGTCCTCTAAGTTGATGAGAAAAGTCTCCTAAAATTTAGTGACAGTAAAGCAATTATTTAGATTTGAATAGTTCTACGTGGCAATTTGTACAAAAATAGCTACTTAGAAAAAAAATTAAAAGCATACCTTCTGTGAAAATGGATCAAAATTTTGTAGAGACAAACATGGCATATTAATTTGACTTTGCAATTTTTCATTTAAAATATATTACATTTTCCGATGTCTTAATAGAGGTCCCTAAAAAACGGAGGCGACCTGTTTAGTGCTGTCAAATACTTAAAACAACCAGTATTTTTATCCGAAAAGCAAAACTTGAAATGGTATGTTGCTTTCAACATCTCGGTGAGCCATGACTTTGATTTCGGTAAAATTGGCTTAGGCTGTGGCTACTGCACCAGCGGTTCTGCTATAATTTGTTTTTGGCAAAGCTCATTTGTTAATAAAGTAAGCATTAAATTAGAACACCTTGGGCATGTCAATAGCCACATAATTGTGTAAAAAAAAATCAAAATTAGCTAAAGGGAATTTGAAGCACGCTATACATAGAGCGTGAAAATAATGAAGATTTGTAAAAATAATAATAATTTTTTATAATAATGCTGATAAACCAACTTCTGCATTTAAGAAATACGATATTAACGGTAAATATGTTTCTTATTTAAGTAAAAATGCCGTTTTTCCCTAAGCTGAAAAGTAGTGACTGCATTTTCCGATTCGTTAAATAACAAAAAACATGAGATAACGAATAACATAATTTTTTGAAAGTCCTCTTTTTTGAATTGTTTTATACGAAAAAGCAGCAAGTGCCGTTTAATCATTTTATCTTATTATAAATTTCCACTGTATTTTGATTTTATCAAGCCATGTCTCCGACTTCTTTCCAGAACTGAGACTAAAGCCTTTAAAATATTACTGAGCTCTTAATCAAAACGATCGCAATATAGATTATAAAATTTTTAGTACAAAAATTAAACCATCTAAATCGTCATTCTATTTCGCATAATGAATGCACACTCTAACATACTTGAGCCTTTTTAAAAAATTGAAAAATTTTTCCACGTGTTTTAAAATGGTTTCAGGGAGAGAGACCTGATATGAATATAGTATGTCCTGCCACGAATGTAACAATGCCTACCTCGGATTTTCAAGTGCCGACAGGAGCGTTCCGGACACCACAAGAGGCGTGGTGCTTTACAAAGGTGATAGCCCTATCTCCGGACAACCCGATTCCATGGCCATGGAAGGTAGCCGTCCTTACTAAGAAAAGAAAAATCTTCTCGGAACCCTTGCCAATGTCTCTGAGTTTGTTAAAGTTCCCGTGCCTGATGACACTCAGAAGAGCTCCGTACTAAAGCAGAACCGGCGCACCATGATTCCCGAGTGCCACCCACTTACGTCTGTGTTTTATTAAATCCTTTAGTTTTAAAAAAAATAAGTTGTCTAATATTTGGCCAAACAAATTGTGCAAAGTTTTCTTTGGAAATCCCTCGAGCTTTAAATCTAATTGGTGTTGTCCTTAGGGAATTTCAAATCTGTTATTTGTATTTTCTTTTGGAAGGAATTCATAATATCTTGCGTGCAAAATTCAGTTTCACCTACGATGCTTTTATATCATGGTTAGAAAAGAAGCCAAAATTTTAAGCACCACTAATATATATTGTGAATATACGATTAATTTGGAGTATTAAGGCAATCTCAATAATAGTCTTCGTCTATCCAAGGTTTTGATTTTTACAAAACTAAAGCTGATTTGTGGATTTTTATAAAGCTTACATTTAAAGTTAGCAATATGACTACAATATTCAAGGTGCAGTTTTCGACACAAATCGTTATTAATGTCAAAATTGACATTTAAGTCAAAAAATCATATCTCCATATCTATTTGGAAGCATCAACGATCTGTAGGTTTGTAGAAATTTTCTAACTTGTATTCTTTTATGAAGAGTGCCGTTTTTATTTCAAGATGAATATCTATTCAACATTCAAACAAATTTAGTAGTGGGGTTCTTCGCGATTACCCGATTAGCAATATAAGCATAATATGCCATTTTAAAAGTTTATTTCTATTTTTGCATGTTTCCGTTGGTCTCAAAATGTCACTCTTGTGAGTATAGCCGAAAATGCCTAAAAATACAAATATTATCTAGCATTCAGTTTTAATTTTCAATAACAAGGTATTCCCTACTATATTCTTCATGTTTTAACATTCGGCAAGCGTGAACGCGAAGTACTTTTCATTTTCATTAATAGTTTGGGATTCAAAATTTAAAATTTCAATTTTATTATGTCGGTAAATTCAATTAAAACTGTCGCTGGTGAAAAGAGTATGAAGACACCCTTACGTTATCTTAAATTGACCTGGTGCTCCTCACAATAGCACATTCTCAGCTAGAAATTTTAAAATATCCAAATATTATGAAAATATGCACAATCTGTGCATTTCAATGGAATTATTCCATTCATTATCTCCTAAACACCAAGCCTTTCCTAATATTTCAAAAAATAGTAATATTTCATTAATATACATTTTTTTCGGTCTGTAATATCATATCTCAAAATTGGCGGAATTATATAGGTTGTTAAAATAAATATAAAATCATAATGTAACATATAATTATTTGACAATAATTTTGAACTTAATAAGAATAAAATCGGGAGATGTAAATGCTTTTAAAAAGGCTTATTGAAATCACTCAAAAAATGATTAGTCAGTCAGTCACGCTTTCTTGAATCGCGTGTGTTTTAGAATATTGGCTTAAGCACGGTTTCACTTATTGAGTGATGTCTTTTATGATGCTAACACGAAACGGATTCCAAGGCCCTGAGAGGACATAATTCATATCTAACTTCAAAGGATGCATTTATTAAAGGGTATATACGGGGAGCTAATGGCTTAGGACTTTACTGATTGTCTTGAAAAACACCATTTTGCATTTTCTTATAGATATACCTAATTTTTTACAAAAATTCTATACCAGAAAAAAGTCTAAAATTCATTAATCATGCTCTTATACAAAAAAATTTTTAGAAAAAGTTTGTTAAACGCAAAATGATTTATTTTTTGCAAAATGGATTTTATTCTTCAGCTTAAATTTTTACATTTCAATGATTAAAGTCTCTTTAACATGAATGCCTGTCAATTTCAGATATCGATTTCGAAGTTTACTTTGCAAAGGTCCATAATCAAGGATTGGCGCTACATTTGAAAAAAATTTCGAAATTGAAATATTAACATTCACCCAAGATTGGGGTTAATGTGTATTTACGAGGTATTGATGTGGGTTCTGTATTGAGCACCAACTTAGTGTCGTCCACGAAATTCTGATATCGAACAAAGGCAACCGCTAGCTCTTGGACAGTCATGTCGGGATTCATGTCCAGGAGAGACACGAGTTGGGCTCGGACGTAAGATAACTCAGGGCTCTTAAGGCCTAATGTAAAATAAGACATTGGAGGTTATGATATGGAAAACGGCTGAACTGGAACTCGGAGTAGAGTTTGTTGACTTTAAGAGGTATTTATTCTATTTAAAGTAATGGGATTAGTAGTATTACGCTCTGTCTCTAGGATAGCAGGCCACCAGAATTCAGTAAATTTCCATCTTGAATTTTCGTTTATTTCCGTAGTATCAGTAATTTATCTCCGCAAAAATTGCGCTGAAAGTATTTTGGTAGGTAGGTAGGTAGGTTTTTTGGAGATCCACTGGTCTCCTTTCTACATCCGTTCTTGAGAGTTGGCAATGTCGGCTTAGTCTCCTGGATGGGTATGCAGCATTTACAAGTAGATTATAAGCAAATTCACTTCAGTCAGCAATGGCTCGATCAGAACTGGTGCGGTTGAAATAAGCACGGAGAGAGTTAGGCTTTGTGATGCGTGATCAATACTTCAAGCTCAGCCAATCACTAATACAATTTCTATCGCTACAATGCGCTTGTTTCCTGTTTCAGCCTGAGTTGGTTGAATGTATATTTTCTTGGACAGAGCCAGATCGCGGAGATTTTATTCAGGATATCTGTTCTAAGGACGCCGCCTGACCCTCCAATGTAGTGGTCGAATCCTCAACGACCTTCCTAATCGATAATTGAGTCTCTGTCTAGCATTTCGGAGGTCAAAGTATGGTTTATGGACGCAATCATGTTAAATCCAATAAACAATCTTTCAAATCAATTTTGCCACATTACAGATAGCCAAAAACAGAACAAGTATTTCCTTTATACCAATAATGGAGTGAATTTCGCTTCTTGGAAATTTGCCCCAATTATCAGATGCAAAATACAGTGCTTCAAAATTTAACTAAATTCCAAAAGCACATTGAAATTATGAAAGTCATTTAATTAGGAAGTTCAGGAGTCAGTAAGGTAGCGTAACAGCAGCCGTCTTGCGTCTGCAAGAGGTCAGAATTATCGATTAATCTCAGCTGATCAACCAAGAGTAAAGTTTGAATTGATGAAAGTTGTCCCTTTCAACTTTGATGGATTTGGCAGAAGCCAACATAATCTTGCTGCGATTTGGTTTTAAATCCAACAAGCTTTATTGTGTTTTCTTTTTCTCTCGAAA
>JAUOZQ010000338.1:0-46916 GCA_030710315.1 Anomotaenia brevis
TCTCGTACAAAAGATTGAATTTGTTATGCCGAGGCAGTCAACGAAATTTCAAGATGTTGTACAACAAGCCTCTTGCAAAGCCACTCTTATTACTCTCGAAGCTTGAAAATGTTGTACGACAGATGCATCAAGCACGTAAAAGAGATGGACGAAATACTAAAAACACCTGGCATTTTGGCATTATAACCGGGGAATATTTTCTAAACAATGATAATTTGAAACAATTTAAAGTTTAATGTTCAATTAAAAGAGTGGTCAAAATCTCATCAAAATGGCAGACCTCTTGCGTTATCAAGGAGGCCAACTTAGTGGTGCTCGTTTCTCAGGCGCTAGTGTAACAGAAACTGCCCCACCCCGAATGCTTGGCGTACTGTCAGGAGGTACTCTCTCAAAGGCAATAGCCGCCGCCTTTGAAAGGGAAGGCAAATCGTCGTCCACAGCAAAGCACAGGTCTGGCTGGCCGGAAGTCGAAGTTGCTGGCTGAGAGAGACCGCCGGACACCCTCAAATCCAATTGTTAGAGAGGATTGCAAAACCACGGCTCCTAGAATCACTGTAGATCTCCTCAGTGAACACCCATAGAACCCTGTTTCCACAAAAACTACAATAAGAAAACTTTTGTTCTCAATGACGGCAAATGTGTCTAAGCATTAGAGTGATGGTGTAGAAGCCTCCAGCACAATTGGTCCCTGGAGCAGTGAAAAATGTGATTTTTTTCTGACAAATCATCGTTGTCTTATTTTGGACCTTCGGATGAGCCAAAAGAAGCATTTAATCCAGACTGCTGCCTACTCCCAAGTGTGAAACATGGCTGCGGGACCTCGGATGATGATCAGGGGTGCTATTTCTTGGAAACCTGCATTTTGACCAATGAATTCCTTTCACAGAAGAAGAAAAAGAAGAATTAACAGCCGAGAATATTTTGGAATTTCGGACGCACCAAGTTCATCGTCCCGTGATTGTTTAAGACCTATGCTCTCCAGAGAATAATGGCGACAACTCTCAAGATGATAATGCAGCAGCTAGAATTGTGAAAGTACCGGGGAACATTCTAATGCAGTTGGGCATCTCATCTGACTTCCACCACAATCCCAGTATTTAGGGGCATTCGCGGTTGTCGGTTTTGGAGATTCAAGTAAATAGTCGAATTTCACCGCAATCGTCTATGAACGAATTTGAAGCCAAAGTTCTCTTGAAATCAACACTTTACAATTTGTGACTCAATACCTAGGAAAATTGAGACTGTATTCACCTACGCCATATTAGAGATATACTTCGTTGATTTAGCAATGTGTTTTCACCATTTTGTCCAAACCTCCAATCGAACTGTCAAACGGAATTCTTTGCCGAAATACTACGAAGGGTTCCATAACGGTTCCTGTTGGCATATCGACCTACTCCGCGTCTAATCTTAGAGGGAAGTTCTCCAGATGAAATCCTAATGCGTCGGAAAGTACACGAAACTTACTAGACTATGATTCCTCGAATAATCACCCCCTTAGCAAGGAATACTCGAAGAAGGGGTATCAGCATATGAAATGTGCACGATAAATAAATTAAGGAACTACAAGTTTGCATCTGCAATTTTCCATATGTAAGAATAGTGAACCTAACTCGTGAACACCAGGTTGGATCTATGAAAAAAAGCACTGCCGTTTGACCCAAAAAGTTGTCGAGAGTGGATGAAACACTCTGGAACACTTCCGGCATCAGGTTCAGAAGACCTTCTGTGTTGTGTAACACTTCCAGAAGAGGCACTATGGAAAATGGATATGACACTGGATATGACACTCCAAAAGCGTCCAAGGTAAGAGAAAACCGAGGTTGGAAGTGTAAGCACGCATTAGGAGAAACAACCAGCCCGTGATGGCTAAAGTGATGTTTGCGCGCTGCCCTGGGGAGTTGTGAACGCTTATTCAGGCGACCGATCACAAATCATGCAAGCGATTTGTGGTTGTTCCGTGGTCGTTAGCGCCCTGTCCATGAAAAGCATATCCATATCAGCGCAGCGCATAACCTCTACAACCCTAGACTGACTTGAGATTATCTTCGCACCGCTACCCATGGACATGCTAATCTCCATTTAACTGAGTGCACTGGCCTGACCTAATTGGTCATGTTGTTTACCGACAAAGCAGGTCAAACATATCTTAGCACATCTGCCTTCACTGATTCCACACACGCACACATTCTGGACGGACGTTTTCTCTTCTCTCTTATTTTCGAAACTGAACATCATATCTTGGGTAATTGCCCAATCCAGAAAGAGAAGCCAAGATTAGCTATAAGATACAGAGGAATGGTCAACATAATATATGGCTTGAAGTGATCTATAGTAACACCATCGAACAAAATTCAAGCAGACGAAGAGATGCGACTTTGGTTTACAACTCCATTCCTGTGTTCAAGAAAGTCAAATCATTGGCTGTCGAGTGGACAACCGGCTTCGTTCAAATAGTCTAAATCGCAAAAATTGGTTCAAACAGATATGACCGGGATTTTTAGTTTTACAGTTACATTAGTGCGAGTTTCGAATGCTCTGCTCTTAAGGGAGCGAAAGTGCATTTGAGCATTTCTCCGGGACTACTTAACTTATCATTAGAGATTTTTCATAAAATAACTCATTTTCGAGTAAATTCCTTATTGCGCTCCATTAAATGTCGCTATTACTAGAAAAAATCACACAAATCGCAAATTACAAATTATCGCTCCATCTAAAAGCAGAAGGTCGATCTTGTGGCGGAATGGCTGCACCTCGATTCTCTTGCTAGACGGATCAACAACAGTAAGAACATCTCTTAGACGTATCACTTTTTCCAGATAGTATAAGATTAAATAGGCGTTCCAGGCGCGATGGAGGAGAAGACTACAGGAGGAGAGTGTTTATTGGAAGCGCGCTAGAAGCTCAAGTAGCATAGGAACAAGGGCACATGACTCGGACTTCGATTGGGGACAGGGGAGTCCAGTAGTTGGAGGACATGAGAGCAACTAGGCTGTCCAGACAGCAGAGCTGACCTCAAGCCGAGACAGTGATGAGAATCGAGACCCTGGGGGTAATCACATCCGAAAGTGTATTGAAAGTGTAAAGTTCATATTCCTCCTTGTTAAAATCAATCAAATATTATTTAAATTTATTTCCATGTTTCAACAGGCGAATTCGATATTTGAGGGCACTTTTTCAATGGTGTCAATTCTTTGCAATATTGCTTAAATGTTTGCTACGATTACGGGCTGCGCTGATATGGATGCGCTTTTCAAGGACAGGACACTAACGACCATGGACGAATCACAAATCGCTTAGTTATGATTTGTGTTCAGTCGCCTGAATGAGCGTTCACAACTCCCTATGGCAGTGCGCAAGCATCACCTCAGCCGTCACTTGCTGTTTATTTCTCCTAATACAATTTTATAATTCCATCCTCGGTTCTCTCTTACCTTTAGACGCTTTTGGGAGCTATACTCTAAGAGCAAATCACTACCGGCAATATCATAGGTAGTTAGTTTTGCAGTACCCTAGAGCAACCATTCCAAATGTAAGATTTTTGATGCTTTCTCTCTCAAAAATTTCGGTCAAGTTTAGCAAAATTCATAAATCATTTATTGTTACGCACATAATTATATTGAATTATGTTAGCCTTTTCGTCTTTAGACAAAATTAACGATTCTTTGGCTGAAAACGTTGCTTATTTTTATAATTATTAAAATGAAATGTTACAAAGTCTTTAAAATGACTGAATAAGAGTAAAACTCTATTATTACGGAGTCAGAAATTTATAGACCTTGAAATAATAAGTCACTTATCTGAAACCACACCCAGTGGATAAAAATAACTAAAACAAAACCACTGCACATACGAGTTAAAGAGTTTTCTACGAAACCAATAGAACATTGATAATCCGCTTTCAAAAAGTCTATTAAGAAGGTAAAAGAACATTTTATTGGAGTGTTACGCTGGGAGAAATTGAATGCTCAACCACATCAATGACATTATCTCTCGTCTACATCATTACGAGAAATCAAAGCAGACATAGATCAGTTGCTGGTGTTTTGTTTTAGCTGAAGCGAGAACAACGATACAGGTTACCATAAATGATGTAATTTTTTCCATTTTAAATGTACCAATTTCATACTGGGAAACATAATTTTCTACAAACATCAACAAAATGTAAAATCTTATAACATTGAAAGCGCCTTGAATTCGTCACTCACCAAACCGGATACAAGTGTCTACGAGATTTTAAATTAGATTTCGTCCATGGAGAACACATTAAAACATTGTTTTTTCACGTACCTGCTCACACTACTTGCAACTCATATGCACCCATAGCTAGAGCAATAATATGACGGACTCACTTCAAACAACCCGTACTGCAATTCGCTGAAGCCAATTCATTTCTGCCAATTAGCACAGGTAGTTTCGTCGACTGTCTACTCACCATAACCACTTTGGATCTGTATACAATCTACTAATATTCAAACAGAATATGCAGCCAAATATAAATACATGTTCACAAAAATAGCAGTTGCAATTTACCACTGAATTAGACCAAGAGCAATTAGAAGTAATACCACGGTCGTTCCCATCCACGTAAGGCAGTTTCTAAAAGCGACTTAACTTCAATTTAGAGGCTTGAATACTTGTTACATAACCATGATAGACGGCTTTGGTTGTAAAAATCCTTGCATTTATGGGTGATGGATAAAGTTTTATTAATCATTAAATGTGGGTAGCTTTTATTACCTCCGATCGTTTATATTTAACGATTATGATTTCTTTGAGAAATTAGAGCTTGCAAGAGACTGCGCACGCTAAACAGTTTAATGTATCGGTTGTTCAACTTTGAAATGCAGTAATCAGACTGGTGTATTCAACCACGACAGTTATTCCAAAAGTGAAGCATTTCCCCAGGAGCTCGGTAGGGATAGACTGTATTTTATTACGCTATTTGCAATTGCAAAGAGATGGCAAAGTCTCGTGATTCCAAAAACTTGAAAATAACGGTTTGCAAGGACGTTGAGGAAAATTCGCCAATCACAATCACCCAGGTGAGAAATCACATAGGTATTTACTGTTAGAGGAGTCAGTAAAGGAAGGGACAACGTTGTCCACAGCAAAGCGCAGGTCTGTCCGGAGGTTGCAATTGTTGGTTGAGACGATAGGACTCTCTCAACTCTAATTGTTAGAGAGGATCGCAAGATCACGGCTCCTAGCATCACTACAGAACCTAGTTTCCTATTTAAATCCTTCAGCTCAAGCGAGTTTCGCGCAATATACTAGCCTACTGTAGAATGGGAAGACGTTTCTATCGCCAACTGAAGCCCAGACCTCGGAGATTGGTACGATCACCTACCAATGGCACTTGTTAGCATTCCGTGCTGTCCAGCTTCTCACCGAAATTTATCCATATATCTCACATTTAGCAGCTTCAGGAGAGACTGACAAGGCAAATATTAGTTGAGTGCAATACTTAAAGAAGGAAATCACCACAAGGTGCCATTTAAGCATCGCTTGCGCCGTTTCATGATCTTCTATGCGACCGCTAAAGTGCTATCACATCAATATTTTTTTAGAAAATAAAAAAAAGATTACAAAATTGTGTCCTGCTCAAAAATCGACAATATTCATTTTTATATTTACTAGCGTTAAGCTGCATTTTCACGGCTGTCGTTGAATGTATAAGGCATATTTCAACTTCGTATAAAATTGCATTTTTTAAGGCACTACCGTTATATTGATAATGTTTTCAAAAAAACATATTGTAATGCTTGGTTCTTAAGTGCTTTTCCAGCTTGCGCAATATTAGGGCATTATTTTAGGATAGATAAATTCTTAATAATAAATAGCTATTTCAACATTACGCAACTGCTTTTTCCGTGGGGCAATCACAGTGCTGCAAAAAAGCCACTTGCTTTGCTGTTTAACATTTATTAAACGATTTTGAGACACTGACATTTTATTTCATAGGTTCCAGGTGCATTTTGTAAACGATCACATATAATCAAATTGCAATAGCTGCATCACATTTCCTTGTTGCATGCAGCATGAATGGCAATATTATATTTGCTTTTAGAAGCTAATTGTTGCCATTTTTATAACATAAATTTATGTAGTTGTTCAAGCCAATAAGTTTTTTTCGTTTTAAATTCTTTTGATGTCTCAATTGTGCCTAATAAAGAAGTCCTATAAATACCATTATCGTGAATAAATAATTATTAATGAACAATAAATATTAAAACGAAAACGTTAAAAAATCTTTCTCCAACCCATTTAGCAGACAATACATGGCAATTTAGTTGTAAAAACTGGAATTTACTGAAACATTTCATTAGAAACAAAAAATAATAAAACTGAAGAAAGCTAATTTTGGTGCTAATGGCCTTCATTGGCTCTTTCTGAAGAAAGGCGCCCAAGAATTCCTTCAGAAGTTGAACGAGATTAGGGGAAGCATACCACAGAAGCCAGCAGCCAAAGCGTGTCCTGCAAATATGGAAAATTGTGCAGATTAATGTAACCGTTGAAAAAACTAAAATAATGATAACTTGCATCGACGAACCTGACGATGCTGTGCCTGAGGAATAAATAAATGACACAATTTAGTTTCCATCACACAGAAAAATGCAAGGAAAATAGAAGTCGTTTAGGGAACTCACTCGTTCCTTCGTCGCCTATTCAAAAATATAGACGTTGAAATCATTTTACTGAAAAAGTTTAAATTAATTATCCCGTTTGCCATAGGCAACACTGAAAAGACTATGCCTTCAAAGGGCTCTACCTTGCTAACGCTATTTAGCTAATTTGACCAGAATTTTCAAGCTTAAGTTGTTTAATTAATTACTGATTTCATGACTGAAAATTTTCCTAGAACATTTCATAATTGAATCAAACTGGTTACCTTTATCAGTGGGATTAGCCGGTACTGAAAATGGAACCAAAAACATCGGATAAGTGTTAGGTAGATTGCGCAATAATTTAAGAACCATCTGGAAAACACATGGAATTACTGGGTTGTTAGCTCTTCTAGTTCTGTGGCATAGGCTTATTTTTTAGACTAAAAATTGTTCGTACACCAAATGTTGTTTCCCAGATATTTAAAAGCTTTATTCCAGAAACCACAGATACTCACCGGGAGTAACACCCAGGTCTACAAATCTAAAGTAACACAACATTTTAAAATTTAAATGACGCGCATGCAAATCAGTGAGGAATCAATTATATGATAAGTTATGTGAAACTATTACGGTCTCTTTTGGGACTATGGATTTATAGCGAATTCTAGAGAAGATTTAAAACACTTTTCAATACATCTCGTACCTTTGCATGCCTCCAATTCGGGAGCATCTTCTGCAAAAATAAATAGAGTTTTTATGTAAGAAAATATTTGTTAAATAAAAATCAAGTTGTTTACGCACCTGTTCCCTTCCAGTTCACCGCAACGTGGACAAATTTGTTTCCAAATTCGAAAACAAAAGTTGAGTTATCACCATATTAAGGCGACATCAATTGCGTTCGGAGGTGCTGGTCGATTAACCCAGATCACGTCGGAGATCCACTATAATCACTGAGAATTAGGTTGGCGATAGAGGAATTCAGTAAGTCAATCGCAGTGACTTATGAAAAAATTCTTTCCATCACAGTTGAGCTTCCAAAGACTGCTGAGCATGAGAAACTCAGTTGCATGCAAAACCACCTTATTTCAGATTAATGCATTTAAGGAATTCCAGCCTTGACAAAAATCTATAAGATTCACTTAGCATACTAACCCAAGTCAGATATTATATTTTAGATAGCAATCTAACAACTAGGGAATAAATCAATTTCCTAGTTAATGTACAACTTGTTGCCAGTAATAGTGAGTGCAACATTTACCAGGACTGACTGATTGATTGTTAATATAACCCCACATTTTATGCAACCAGATTCGAATAGAATTTAGGTGTAAAACTTTATTAAAACTTCTATCACATATTTAACCATTATCCATTAATTCATTAACCATTGAAGTTGTTAAAGAAATCAGTGGAAAGAATAACAAGAAGTCAGCAGTAAAGGAAGGCAGGAAGGAAGACAGGAAGGGAAGCGATGGTTTGTGGAGGGTAGGGGATAAACATGCACGAGCGTCACGTCATCTCATGGTGATTTGCCTATTGGGAGCGACAATTTAACTTGAGAGTCATAAAGTAGTTCCGTCTGGTAAAAATGGCATTGGCATTCAGGATCTGCCTTTCTAGGAGGCTAATCGACTGGCAGTTTTGTTCAGCTGCTTGCTACAAAGAACTACAAAGAACGTGATTTGGGGCATGAAAATGTTGCAAGTCAAACTAGCATCTTATAAATTGAGGGCCAAGCAGACCGCAATCCAGGGTCCTTAAATAAGTCGAAGGGCTTTAAATATGTCACTCACGTTCCCATTTCCAAAGGGCATTGTACACAACACCAATTCCATATTTTAAAATAATTCTTCTTCTCCTATAGGCTAGACGGAATTAAAGTCAAACACGAAATATTGATTTCATCATGAGGAAACTTTGTAATTCTGAGGTGTTGAGTATTAATGTGTGTGCAGCCTTCCACTGGCAGAGTAGCCTGCAAGAAAGCAGGTTCACATTGAAGTTCACCTCTTGTTTGGGAAACCGGCATTCCTAAGCTGCTTTGCATAGTTGTAGTGAGGTGAAGTAGAAGAGATAATGAATAAAAACTAATGGACTTTTCTATGAGCGATGCATTTTTCGATGATGGTGACTATTGGAATTTCAGATGCAATTAACGTTCTCGACTGCATATTCCTTTGAACTGAGCCAGACAGTAGCGTGGTCTAGGTGAACTAACGCTAAGGTCTCTCGGACCATGAATTTACGACATTGTGACTCAACACATTCTTGTGCGTGCCCTGAAGGCAATTCAAAGCACCGAAATGCACACGGGCTAGAGAAACCCCTTCTTCTCTCCCTTAGCCAGGACCTGGCTCACATTCTCTTTATTGATCCAGACGTCTTGCAACCTCGCCTACGAGACAATAGATAGCCCTCTGCAAATGTGCTCGCGACATCGTTGATGGCAAACTTTCGATCAACAGAACAGCACGTGTATTAATTGGTGGCTTCAAGTGCATACATTGGTACGTATATTTGAGATTTGATAACATTCCTAGACGACGAGAGTACCGCTTGTTAGCCAGTCGGGTAACGGAGGTCATTATCAACCACTCCCTCTGTGGCCCACAACGCAGTGCCCAAGCGCCGTGCACATGCTCCTCTTTCCAGCATCATGGAGTGGATATCTAATTTGTCACCTCTGCATAGCTCTATACCGTTAAATATTCGGGCCTTTGTAAATTACTAATTCAGTGTTAGGCCGTTAATTTTTACTTGATGAAACACGTTAGAAAGCACCCCGGAATTCCACTAACGCTGTCACAAAGCAGCGATCGTAGCCCCCTCTCCTCCCTCGTCAGCAGATACAGACACCCTTACATCCTTGAACCCAGAGGCATTTCGTAATCCACCTCAGAATCTAGACCTACCATCGTCGATCAGGTATGCACCGAGAAGAGAGAGAAGTAGAGAAGGTAGAGATGTAATAGGCATTTCATTTCGTAAAAAGCCTCGATTCAGCTTCTGCGACCTGCATTTCTGCTTGTTTTATTTGCTTTAAATTCAATTAAGTAAATACCCTTTAGTTATTTTAAAGTCATGACAAGTTTATGAATTATTGAAGTTCTCGAAATTATTCTGATCAATATCTGTGAAATTGACCTGGTAGATGTAATGTACTAACCGATTCTGTCTTCTTCCTCACTGAGGGCAAGGTAAATGAGAATATACATGCAAACACTGCGAAATGCTCTCCCGCTGGCATTCGCAATATTTGCGAATGGTAGTGTCTAAATTAATCCCAAAGACGGTCAACGTACAGAGTGGTAGTAACTGCTTTAATAGCACTACTTTCCAAAGTCGAATGAAGAAACGAAATTAATAATGCAATGTATTTAATGAGAAAGGCTTTATTTAACGCGAAAGAAACTCAAGATTAGGACAGAGGGGAGAATTTCTTGAGAAGAATGCCAAAAAGAAGTGATGAGGCAAATGTGAACGGTGGATGATGCAGAATAACATGCAACAATTGATTTTGATTAAGGATTTTCGAAAGCAATACCAGCCTGAGTCTTAGAGAGTTGGTCACTCTGTTATAACTTGTTATGACACTTGGGAATACAGCTATTCAGACCGTTCCTGAATGCGCTCATAAACTCGCCCGCGTTTCTAAATACGAAATCGACTGGAAATGCGACTATATCGCTGGTACACTCATCTACACGAACAAGGTTAACCTTTCCATGTTCGTTAAAAGCGAATGTTGCTCTCAGTAGCAATCCAAAGATATTCACTTTTGCCGAGTGGAACTGAAGGTGAACTGTCTTCGTCTGAAATGTATGGTCAATTTGTAGAAGAACTTACAACACGGAACCTGACTAGGGGTACTGAAATATTACAAGCGAAATTCTCATCCATTGTCGAACTTGAGCATTCCGTAACCAAGGATTCTTTGCTTAATCTTGGAGCATTGAAAGTTGTCACTTTCGTTGAAATTTCCTTTAGTGATTTGTACATCGCAGCACTTGCTCCATTTTCCATATTTCTGTCTCCATCGTTTGCCCCATCAACTGAATCTGAATTCGAATTCTGAAAGAAAGGTGACTTACCAAAGTTAGAAAAAGCTGTGCTGAAAGCCAGTAGAATAAGGAAGGGTGTATTGGTCATTTCTAACTTAAGGGTGAGTGAGTGGGTGCGTGAGTGAGTGAGTCTTTGGGTTGAGGTCCTTATATACAGCTGTTCACTGTTTACGTGAACTTGCAAGAAAGTGGGTTCATATTGTGTCATACATATATTTTCTACAAAAAGGAATTTTCCAATGTTTTTGCAGCTCAAATGATGCAGAACAGTCAAGGTAGTAAACAAACTGCAAAAATGACCACCCACACATTCTGAGTTAGAGATTCCTCATTAGGAATAAATCCTCTACTAACCGTCTTTCAGAAGATATTAGCTTGGCTTCACACTACATGAATATTAAAACTGAACAGAACCTGCCTCAGTGTAATAAAGCAACGAAAACAATTTGTACAAGAATGCTTTCTAATAATGCATCAAAATATTTAAAAGGACTGCAGTGTACAACATAACCTGACCTCTATAAAACTCAGTTGCGCAATCTTTGCAAATATATTCTTTATTGTAAATTTTTTCTCATATTTCAAGAATCAAAGTTGATCATATTATATCTCCTGTTCAATCCTCTATATATATTCACATTTCATTTCAGTAAATGTTATCTTGAGATCCTATCCATCCTGTGTCTATCAAGCCTATCACTCCGACAGATGGACGAAATTTGTATCGACTTAATCAGAGTAACGAAAGGACCACGTCTAAAGGCAAATTTTTTCAACACATACAAAGAAAATTTACGCTAAAAGATGCGTAATTTTTTTTGAAATTACACATTACATTTTTGGCATATTAAGTAGACTGAAATCGCGATCAGTATCTATGATAAACCTCAATACAAGCTTCAGTGCAGGCACATTGACTGACGGAGAACATCAAAAGTTTTACTAAATTTAGAAAATACCTAAGAAAAATTAATTAATAATTTCTTTACGATAAACATATCAGATAACGCATTAAGATTGACAGGTCAAAAGAAAAATTGGGCTGATTGCGGTTTATCTGGTGTATAAAGTGTTTCACTGTAAAGTAATACACTGTCAACAGACATTTCAGAGGGCTATCTATTGTCTCGTAGGCGAGGTTGCAAGACGTCTGGATCAATAAAGAGAATGTGAGCCAGGTCCTGGCTAAGGGAGAGAAGAAGGGGTTTCTCTAGCCCGTGTGCATTTTGGTGCTTTGAATTGCCTTCAGGGCACGCACAAGAATGTGTTGAGTCACAATGTCGTAAGTTCATGGTCCGAGAGACCTTAGCGTTAGTTCACCTAGACCACGCTACTGTCTGGCTCAGTTCAAAGGAATGTGCAGTCGAGAACGTTAATTGCATCTGAAATTCCAATAGTCACCATCATCGAAAAATGCATCGCTCATAGAAAAGTCCATTAGTTTTCATTCATTATCTCTTTTATTTCACCTCACTACAACTATGCAAAGCAGCTTAGGAATGCCGGTTTCCAAAACACGAGGTGAACTTCACTGTGAACCTGCTATCTTGTCAGGCTTCTCTGCTAGTGGAAGGCTGCACACACATAAATACCCAATACCTCAGAATTACAAGGTTTCCTCATGATGAAATCAATATTTCGTGTTTGACTTTAATTCCGTCTAGCCTATAGGAGAAGAAGAATTATTTTAAAATATGGAATTGGTGTTGTGTACAATGCCCTTTGGAAATGGGAACGTGAGTGACATATTTAAAGCCCTTCGACTTATTTAAGGACCCTGGATTACGGTCTGCTTGGCCTCCAATTTATAAGATGCTAATCTCACTTTCAACAAAGCTGCTGAACAAAACTGCCAGCCGTTTAGCCTCTTAGAAATGCAGATCCTGAATGCCAATGCCAGTTTTACCAGACTGAACTACTTTATGGCTCTCAAGTTAAATTGTTGCTCCCACTTGGCAAATCACCATGAGATGACGTGACGCCTGTGCATGTTTATCCCCTACCCTCCACAAACCATCACTTCCCTTCCTGACTTCCTTCCTGCCTTCCTTCCTTCCTTCCTTTATTCCTGCCTTCTAGTTATTCCTTCCTTAACAACTTCAATGGTTGATGAAGCTTCTTTAAATATGTGATAGAGGTTTTAATAAAGTTTTTAAACCTAAATTCTATTTGAATCCGGTTACATAAAATGTGGGGTTATATTAATAATCAGTCAGTCAGTCCTTGTAAATGTTGCACACAGTATTACTGGCAACATGTTGTGCATTAACTAGGAAATTGATTTATTCCCTAGTACTTATTTTGCTATTTAAGGTGGTTTTGCAGAGGGAGATATGACCTTTCATGCATACCACGTGTAATTCTGCTTATTGGAATTTACCGTTTCAAAATATGCACGTTGACTTTAAAGCAAGAGTGAGATTATTCACATTTAAATTAACTATATTTCCAAATAATCTCGCTCGCAATCAAAACACGGGGGTGGATAAAATTTTCTCCCCTAAGATATCAGTTTTGCTAACAAAACTAGTAAAGAAAAACAACTCTGTCCTTGGGAATGATGAGTTGCTAGGGGATCATCGGTGAAGAGGCTTAACTTCGTTGGATCGGAGATATTCTGAGCTCTTCTTTTATGACTGCATGAATTGCAAAATGGACTATTCGAGAATCGTCATACAAATCTCGTGGGTTTGGTGATCACAGTAGAACGACCTTCAGATGGTTGTAAGTCATTCATGCCGTTAGTCACCCGTTGAGAGGATGTAGTTGGGATCCTATTTGGGTTGGAGGCCTTATATGCTGCTGTTCACTGTTTGCGTGAACTTGCAAGAAACTGGGTTCATATTGTGACTCACATATTTTCTGCTGCTCAAATAATGCACAACAGTGACTGGGGTAAACAAACTGCAAAAATGACCACTCTACACATTCTGAGTTAGCGATTCCTCATAAGGAATAAATCCTCTACTATCCTTCTTTCAGAAGACTTTAGTTTGGCTTCACACCGTATGAACATTAAAACTGGACAGAACCTGCCTCAGAGTAATAAAGCAACTAAATCAATGCGAGCAAGAATGTTTTCTAATAATGTATCAAAATATTTCAAAGGATTTCATAGTGCAAACATGACTGGAGGCCTACAAATCTCGGATGCATAACCTTAGCAATGCTACTTATTTGGACGCGTAGTAGTTTGATAAGCTTCAAGGAAACGACGCAGAATCTTATCGCTAATACCTTCCCATTTTAAAATCGTGTAAAGCCCGTTTCTGAGCGTCGTCAGTCCGTCACACTTAACTGGTCCAAAATAACTCAAACTACGCCATTTGAATTTGATTCGACTGCAACGTGATAATGCAGTTGATATGTAGTACCTTAGAAGCTTTATGAATGTATTGACACAAATTGGCTTGACATATGATAAGGCACTTTTAAGTATTTGACAAACCCTTGCACACCTTGATTTTCGTGTGATTGGAAGACCGTTTCTTCAACCCCTTGGGGAAGGAATGTGCTATCCGTTTTGGGTGTCCCCCCTTGTGGGGGTTTGACAGTTGCCGCAGTGTATGCGGTAAGGACACGCATGTACGAAGTTGATGCACCGCTGAATGAGTCATGAAGGTATCAATCCGTAGCTTGTAGTTGCCTTTGCCTTTACATTGACTCCACTGTATAATCACCACAGTAATAACAGTAAAATAACTTATCGGCCTATCAGAAATCGAGACTTAGGCTCTGGTCTGATTTGGCGTCTTCCTCTGCTGGTACGACTAATCCTCTGGGAAACTCGATAACCTGAATTCACGTGTTCTGAAAAATCCCTCACAACTAAATGGTTTTGGTCATCACAAAGAGGTCTGACTGGTATAGACTAGAATGACGTAGCTGTCGAGAATGGCTGGTTTCTTGGTTCTTGTGGATAAACAATGCCACAGATAAAGTCAAAACAGAGAAATCGTTAGAAATGCGGGAGAACGTAAATTTAACGATTAGTTTTTGATGCATTCCTGGAGATATTATTAAGGATAGAAAACTAAGGTCTTCCAAAGCATCCTTTGTACAACTAGTAATCGTAATTGTGTTGGCTGAGGAGGTGAGTAAGCGCGGGAACAGCTGAGATACTTGCATGCAAGCTTTGATATTTTTCAGGGCACTTGGTCCTTAATAGACTTTTATTATGGTTTTGAAGCATGGTTTTTTTGAACCAGTAAAAAGCCTAATACTGTCAGTCAGTGCGGGAAGAAGCCTAGTTGTTTAGGGAAGTTAGAATCTACTGGATACATTGTCTATCCAAATATTTGAGCTTCTAACCCGCTTAGCTGGACGCCAAAAAGTATCTTCACCGAGCACCATCTAGCGATAATACAATGCATTTTTAACAAGTTTCGTCCTGTGGAAAAGATGATCAACTTTGAGCTATTTTAAATCCAAACGTCATCACTTTCATTGGCGTTGGTGTCACTTTTGATTCTCTCAAATAATAATGAACCAAAATATTGCATATAAAGTATTGATTGTTCCATAATTTTGGCTTTGAAAGCTTGTGTTTGCAAGTAACTAAGAGAATGAAAATTCAACTCATTTTAAGCAATGATAAACAAAGAAATGATCCATCAATAGTCACTTGCTCTATTAGTTATATTCCAATAGGTGCATTGAAATATTTCCTTTTAATCAATGAAAGTCAACCACAGTTATCCTATTCCTCATAAATTGCATACTTTTTAGTTGCCAATACATTTTGACAATGAGTCTTTACAATACAGAGTTTGTTTGACAACAATGCATTTCGTTTTGAATTTCAGTCGCCTTGGCATTGAGCAAGAGAATTTTAGTTATTTCTGACATGAACGAAGTAGTGACATTGAGTTATTCGTCTATTTCCCTACAAAACTGCATTACTTGCGTTATATAATTTGTTTTTCATCATAGAATGGAACATTCTCAAGCCATTTAGGTAACTCTTAGGAGTACTTTTTTATTGTACTACTGGATTTCATTACTGCATGTTGTTGGTAGCCAAGCCTAATCTGAAAATGAGTGGAATGCAAGTAATCCGTTAATTAAACTGTGTCTCTATAGTAGTGCAAATCATAAAATAGTATATTTTTGATATCCTAAGCTGACCGTAGTGAGTTTTGGGTTGTAGGTCTAGATAAATGTAGTGTTTTTTGTTAATCAGAATTATATATGTATATCAGATTTATTTTTATGAGAATCATTTCATTAAATGCCATCTTCAAGGAGAGGCTTATTGTTTTTTAGGTGTTGGTTAAGGCCTGCTAACCGTAGGCAGTAGCAAGGTAGACTAATGACAGTCATGAAAGCTCATTTGAGGTACATAGGTGTAAAAAACACCTTTGCGTCTAAGATAGTAGAGAGTCGTGGTAATTCAGGGCTAAGTTCAAACAACCAAAAGCAACTAAAGGCGATTGATAGGTGAAAGTTTTAGAAAAAAAACTCGTTCAGGTGTCGTTACAGCTTGCACACCACAGTGACTTTTAGTGTAGCAAACCACACAATCAAAAGGCAATTAAGTTAACAGGATTATGATTGAAATACTAAAAAAAGCGTTGAACTGCTTGATTAGTGCTGACTGCTGAAGTGTTTTACAAGAAATAGATTGTGACTATAAGCAAACTAATATTTAATAAAAAGTTACCAATTTTTTCCTTGATAGACAAGGAATTAGTTTTTTTCTGCACTGTCTTAGCAAACCAGACAGGAAAACTAAGGTTTATCCGAGTTTCTAGGGTGACCAATCCGAAAGAGAATGCGTTTTTATTTAGTCGAAACAGACTAGTAGTGGTTTGTGCCCACTACAATGATCTCCAACCCAAGAGAAACAGAACCACGTTATCTCGTAGCGTACGAGGGTGTTTTAGCACACCGGAACTTGCCTTATTTTGGCTACAACTTATTTCGGCTAAGGAGAACTCGCCGTTGATTGGTAGAGTGATTCCTTGAGTTGTTCCTAATGGGTAGCCTTAATTGCGTTGAGAGACGTGCGTGGGCCGTTGCTATTGGACGGCGTAAATCAGATTAATAGGCACGCTACAGTGCTCCTCCCCTAGAGCGTTGGTTGTATCTACAATGAAAACGCTCGATAAAAGCTAGTGTACAAAATCACTAAAGCGGGATGAGAATGTTTCAGTACGTCCGCAGCGTGTGTGAGTTACTGGGGTGGGAGTTGGTACAGTAACGATGGACGGGGAGGGAGTAGGTGGAACGGAAGGATTGGCGGGTTGGGAATTGCCATTGCTGGAGTGGGGGGTGGAGTCGACGTAGGAGGGCTTCAACCGGTCGATGCAGACGGAGTCCTTAGTGCCATTGCGATCAATGACGATGTGTTTGGCTTGACGGGCTAAGACTTTGAATGAGCCGTCGTAGGGTGGTTGAAGTGGCTTTTTGACAGCGTCTACGAGGACGAAAACGAATGGGTAACTCCAAAGATCCTTGGGTAGATAGGAAGATCGTTCGCCGGTTCGGGTGGGGGTGAGGCGAACTAACTTGAATTGTTCCTTCAAACGGGTAACGAAGGGAGTTAGGTCTGGGATGACTTTTTCCGATGGCTCGACGATCATTTCGCCTGGAAGTCTAAGGGTGGTACCGAAGACCAATTCTGCTGAGGAGCAGCCTAGATCTTCCTTGACCGTCGTCCGTAGTGCGAGTAGGATGGTGGACAGTCGCTCTGACCAGTTTTCGTTTGAGGGAGCGGTCATGAGTGCTGACTTCAGGCAACGATGGAAACGTTCCACGAGGCCGTTGGCACAGGGGTGATATGCCGTTGTCCGTATGTGAGTTAAACCGAGGAGGCAGCTCAGTTGTCTGAAAGGAGCTGATGTGAACTGCGCTCCTCTATCGGTGGTGATGGTTGCAGGTACACCGAAGATGGAGATCCACGAGTAAACTAAAGTTTTAGCGACTGTCTCGCGGAGGTATCACGGAGTGGGACGGCAATTGGCCAACTTGTGAAACGATCGATACAGGTCAGGATATAGGAGTGTGAGTCTGAAGGAGGGGGTGGACCGACGATGCCCACGTGAATGTGCCGAAAACGGCCATCAGGTTGTGGGAACCGCGAGAGCGGGCTCTTGGTGTGCCTATGGACCTTGCTGGATTGGCAGGCGAGGCAGTGTTTGGCCCACTGACGAATGTCATGTCGCATGTTGTTCCAGACGAAGCGGTCTGTGATCAACCTGGTGGTCGCACGCACACTTGGGTGTGACAATCTATGAAAGTGATCGAAGACCTTCCGGCGGTGTGCTTGCGGGACGAAGGGTCTCGGCTTGCCGGTTGAAACATCACAATGGATTTTGACGTCACCGGTGTGGATGGGTAGGTATTCGAAACGTAGAGAGGGATTGGTTGCAATCTGGTTAAAGTCCGGGTCGCTTTCTTGAGCGGCAGCAATTTCCTCCAGATCGAGGTTTGTCTTGCCGACTTGATTCAGTGTCATGCGAGACATAGCATCGGCAACAACGTTGCTATTACCGTCAATGTAGCGAATATCACTGGTAAATTGCAGAACAAAGTCTAGTTGACGGGTCTCTCGCGGGGAGTGGTGATCCGAGGAAGCACGGAACGCATAAATGAGAGGCTTGTGGTCGGTGAGGACGGTGAATGGGCGTCCTTCGAGGATGTGGCGAAAATGTTTCACTGCTGCGTAAATTGCGAGCAGCTCTCGACCGAAGGTGCTGTACCTTGTCTGGGCCGGATTCAGCTTCTTGGAGAAGAAGGATAATGGTTGGGTTTGGTCGTTGACAATCTGTTGTAGCACTGCCCCGACAGCGACTTGTGAAGCGTCCGTTTTCAGGATCAACTGTGTATCTGCAGAAGTATCCAGATGTGAAAGTGATGTGGCATTGGCTAGACGTTGCTTGACGGCGTTGAAAGCGGTTTCAGCCTCAGGGGTCATGACGAAATGCTTGGGATTTCCTCTGAGAAGGTCCGTTAGAGGTTGAAGGGCCTGGGCGCTGTTTGGGACAAAGCGGCCGTAGTAGTTCACCAGACCGAGAAAACGCCGTAGGCTCTTGATGGACTGAGGAACGGGGTAGTCCATGATGGATTGGGTCTTCTCGGGCAGAGGGCGAATACCGTGAGCGTCGATATGGTGTCCAAGGAAATCAATGGCTGCTTGACCGAAGAGGCATTTTTGCGGATTGATCGTAATGCCTTACTGGTCTAGCCGTTGGAAGACCTGCTTTAGATGTTGACTGTGTTCGTCAGCGTTTGAGCTGGCGATGAGGACATCGTCAATATAGGCATAGACAAAGTCTAAACCTCTGAAGACTTGGTCGATGAACCGCTGGAAGGACTGAGCCGCGTTGCGTAAACCAAAGGGCATGCGAAGGAATTCGAAAAGCCCAAAGGGAGTGATTACGGCTGTCTTCGCGATGTCTTCAGGAGCCATCGGGATCTGGTGGTAAGCGCGTACCAGATCCAGTTTGGAGAAGATTGTCTTGCCTTGCAAGTGCAGAGAAAAGTCATGGATATGAGGGATCGGATAACGGTCAGGGACCGTGATCTTGTTCAAGGCTCGGTAATCTCCGCAAGGTCTCCAGTCACCGTTTTTCTTAGCAACCATGTGCAAGGGGGAAGCCCATTGGCTGTTAGAAGGCCGAACGATGCCTAGGTTGACCATGTGTTGAAATTCTGATTTTGCTGCCTTGAGTCTCCTTGGGGAGAGACGGCGCGGCTTGGAGTGTATCGGCTGGCCCTTGGTGCATATATGATGTCTGACATCATGTTGGGCCTCAGTGAGGTTGGCTGTTTTCTTGAATAAGTTGGGGAACTCACGAAGGATAGCGGAAAACTTGTCACCAACGGGGTGTAGGAACTGTAAACCGATTGATTTAGAGGTGTAGGTGTTGCAGACGACCTTGAGGGAAGTGAGGTTGTCGCGCAATAATCGGTTTTTGATGTCGACGATCAGGTCGAACTTGGAAAGAAAATCAGCTCCTAAGATGGGTTGGTGGACGTCAGCAATTAGGAAGATGAAGGGGAAGTCTCTTCGTAGGCCAAGGTCGAGGTTGAGGAATTTCTGGCCGTACGTTGCTATCCTTGTCTGGTTGGCCGCCTGGAGGGAGGGACCAGTGGGCAGAAGGTGGCGTTTTTCTATGGAGCGAGGGAGAACGCTCACTTCGGAACCGGTGTCGACGAGGAACCTGAAGGATGAGTTCCTGTCGGTGACATAGAGGAGGCGACTCACAGACTCGCCAGTTACAGCGGTCGCCGTTACTGACTGGCGTTGGGGTTTCCCTGGTTGGGTGTCGTTGATTTAGAGTACCTGCACCAGGGTCGGCACTTCCTCGCAGCGTCACCGAAGGTGCGATGATAATAGCAGATTCGGTTGTTGTCCCTGGAGACGCTCCGTCCGCCTCTCCTTGGGGTAGAGCGCCTGCTCGACCTGTCAGCGTGACGTTTATTCGAAAGAGCGAGCTCTAATCGCGACAGGCGCTGAGCGATTTGGTCAGTTGTGAGATCCGTATGAGTTATATTATGGACTCTTGATGCGCGCGAGTATTCGAAAACTCGGTCAGCCATTTCGGCTAGCTGGTCGAGCGTGAAGTTATCCATGGCGAATGCCAAAATGGGTGTGAAATCGGGTGGCAGGCGTTTGATCCACAGCTGTCGTAGAACGTGGTCGTCCAAATTTAAGTCTGGGACCAGGCTTCGCATGTGTCGTAGGAGTTGCGAAGGGGTACGGTTGCCGAGTTCGAGGCCAGAGAGGACTTGCTCCAATCTGGTCTCCTTGGAATCAGCGTTGCGGCTAAGAACAGCTTGTTTGAGCACGTCGTACGGAAAGTCCTTGGGCGGGTTCTCCAGGATGTCTTGGACTTGGGTGACGACATCACCGGGGAGATTGATTGACGCGTGAAGGTACCTCGTTTTCTGGCTCGTTATGGAGCGCAATTCGAAGAGATTCTCCACCTGAAGGAACCATGATTGTGGGTTCTGAGGTATGTAAGGGGGAAGCGTCAATGAGACGGCGTGGACTTGTGGGTCGGAGAGGTTGGGATCAGTGTACATACTGATTGTGGTGTTCGTTATAGGAAGGAACGAGGATGAGCAGGATTCCAAGCGAAGGTACAAGACTGTTCAAACGAGGGGTCACCAATTTGTAGTGGTTTGTGTCTACTACAATAATCTCCAACCCAAGAGAGTCAGAACCACGCTATCACGTCGCGTACGAGGGTGTGTATTTGTGTGTGTCTTTAGCACGCCGGTGGTTGTCTTATTTATAGTTACAACTTATTTCGGCTAAGGCGAACTCGTCGTTGATTGGTAGAGTGATTCCTTGAGTTGTTCCTATTGGGTAGCCTTAATTGCGTTGATAGACGTGCGTGGGCCGTTGCTATTGGACGGCGTGAATCAGATTAATTGGCGCGCTACAGGTGTTTTGTAAAGGAAACATCACATTGGCAATTAATCCTTTCTAGAGCCCCAGATCGCTAACTTGCCAAGTTCGAACAAACGATTGGATAATTTAGAATACATCTCACCGACATATATATTTCTATTCTTTCTATTCTCATTTTATTGACAAACAAAGTTTAATATTTTAGAATCTTCGCGTTTATAAGAGTAGGTGGTTCTTGCGTAATGAGTTTGTGTAAATGCAGAAGTGGTCATGTAAATCTTAGCAGAACAAATGTTGCGCATCGACGCCCTGAGTGAAATAAAAACGTCTTTATTGCACTTGTATTTACGATCCTTATTTAAAATTGCACGAATATGGCTATTTAGGAAACAAATGTGATGCCGTATCATCTTAGAACATAAGCCAGATAACCGATAACGAATTAATACAAACTTGCGAAATCATTGATGGTTAAACTTGAGGATACTCATTTTATAAAGATTTACCTTCAGCGAAAGAAATTTATAAGATATAAGAACTTGCTATGGAATCAATTGAAAACTTGGACGGTTTCCCAGACAACTCTAATCAACTGAAGTAAAATTTGAATATCCTAATACACTTGTGTAATCTTTTCAGTACGAAACTAATGTATATCATAAGGTCAGTTGCAATTTACCAATAGACAGGAATGTTCATCCTGAAGTGGACAGCTGCAATGAAGTTCTCTACAAGACAGCAAATACCCATTGTAAGAAGACGATACTTCTGTACCAGACCTTTTTTTAAGTCGAGTGTGTCCACATTTTGGGTAACTTGATAATTTGGTCAAGAGCCGAACCAAAGAGAATAAACAGTGATTCAAGGGGATGAGGCATTATGTCAATGGAATTTACTATTAACAGATTAGTGGGTCAGGCTTTGTGTGAGCATGGGCGTCTGTCAAGTGGTATCTAATTTGTCACCTCTGCATAGCTCTGTGTCGTTAACTAATCGTGCCTTTTTAAATTACCAATTCATTATTAGGCATTAAACGATTTTACTTGGTGAAACACGTTGGAAAGCGCAATTGGTCAGTCTCTCAGTACCTCCCATAAGTTATGTCCGCAAATTACCTCATTTAAATTGAAAGAAATTTAAGGAGCATTTTAGAACCTCTGATGGTTTTACACATCACTTTCGAGTTATTATTCACACAAATGAATCGAATTTCGCTCTGCCGAAGAGAAGCGGCTAAATTCATTTGCCCGGATGTTAAAACGGCTTTTGAGAATGTGGGAAGCTGTTTGCAAAAAATGGTCTAAGAAATTCACAAATGAAAATTTCCCTCTCCACGAAAATGAAGATCTAACTGGGCGACGCCTGGTTGAAGTTACACGACGACATCCTTGAAGCGGCACTTGAAAAAAGTATTGCGGTATCAGTTACGTTAGAATTGTCAATTAAGCTTTTTTCAAGCCTTTAAAACATTCATCTTCATCTCCAAAAGGCGGAAAGCGGAGTAAATGTCTCTAGCCGATTCGTCGGTTCGTGGGTTTCCTTTCCTGAACTGTTTATAAAACAGTTCTTGGGTCGTACTACCATGTTAGCACGGTTTCATTCAAGCAAATTTTCATTTTTCATTCTCAAAACAAAGTTTGGTTTGGTTTAATGCATCAAGGTGGAAAAATAAGATCCATCCCCATAAGACGCTTTAAGATGCCCCTTTAAGTTTCGTTCAATTATGGCATGCACCGATACAAATCGCGTCTCTATAAGGACGGACGCCAGCCATCAAGACTGTACTTTGTTAAATGCGCAGTTTATAACGGAAATCATTTTGAATTCTCATCAAACATGGAAATGATGCCCCAAGTGACACACTACAAGTGATTGCTAGCGCCGCTTTAATAATTGTCTCTCAACTATTCCATCTTAGGGTAACAGACTAGTCAGTCCATAGGAAATGAACAAACTCATTGTCAAAGCTCCAGCACATAGGCCTCTTATGCGATAACTACTACTCATTGCGTTACCTTGAGGTAGCGTTCGTCATTGTCTTTACACTGTGCTCATTACCAATGGAATACAGAGAAGAGGGAGTATTCTCATAACCTGCTCAGCGCGACTTTAGTTACGCAGTCTGAACGAAGCCTGAAAAACCTAGTTCGTATTCTGTCCCGTAGCCAATTAAATAGAACCTAATTGGAATAGCTAGACGATTAAAAACCCAACGGTGACGTTGTAGTCGCCTAAATGACGCATACTCAGCATCACGAAACCACGCAACATTCCAGGTTCTCAGAAAGTCTGGCCACATCAAGTGACCCAGCTTAATCGTCACTTGACTTTTCCGACAAATCCGATCACTTTATAGGTCTCAGGCTAAGGACGGATCTTGGCCTGTTTCATTCCTCGATTTTAAGGTTACAAAGGAGGGAAAACATTGATTCTGTTGTCTCAAAACTTCTTCTTCCGAGGAGACGAAGGAAAACAAAATGAATGGCGTGTATAAATTCAATCATTAAATTAATTTCGTCCATGGGCAAGACAAGGCAACAAGGTAGTAATGAAGAATTTTCCTTGCACCCGAATTTCCCTAAATCTCGTACAAAAGATTGAATTTGTTATGCCGAGGCAGTCAACGCAATTTCAAAATGTTGCACGACAAGCCTCATGTATAGCCACCCTTACTACTCTCAGAGCTTGAAAATGTTCTACCGACAGATACATCAAGCACGTACAAGAGATAGACAAAATACTAAAACACCTAGCATTTTGGCATCATAACCAGGGAATATTTTCTAAACAATGATAATTTGAAACAATTTAAAGTTTAATGTTCATTTAAAAGAGTTTTCAAAATCTCATCAAAATGGCAGACCTCTAGCGTTATCAAGGAGGCCAACTTGGTGGTGCTCGTATCTCAGGCACTAGTGTAACAGAGGCTGCCCTACCAGGAATGCTTGGCGTACTGTCAGGAGGTACTCTCTCAAAAGCAATAGCCGCCGTCTTTGAAATGGAAGGCAAGTCGTCGTCCTCAGCAAAGCACAGGTCTGGCTGGCCGGAAGTCGAAGTTGCTGGCTGAGAGAGACCACCGGACGCCCTCAAATCGAATTGGTAGAGAGGATTGCAAAACCACGGCTCCTAGAATCACTGTCGATCTCCTCAGTAAACACCTCCAGAACCCTGTATCCACAAAAACTATTCGTCGGGAACTGCACACGAGAGCTGGATTTTACCTCGGAAGAGCTACAAGTAGAAAACTTTTGTTCTCAATGACGGCAAATGTGTCTAAGCTTTAGAGTGATGGTGTAGAAGCCTAGAGCAGAATTGGTCCCTAGGGCAGTGAAAAATGCGATTTTTTTCTGACAAATAATCGTTGCCTTATTTTGGACTTTGGGATGAGCCGAAAGAAGCATTTACTCCAGACTGCTGCCTACTTCCAACTGTTATACATGGCGGGGGATCTCAGATGATGATCAGGGGTGCTATTTCTTGGAAACCTGCATTTTGACCGATGAATTCCTTTCACAGAAGAAGAAAAGAAGAATTAACGGCTGATAAATTTTGGAATTTTAGACGACCTAATTCATTGTCCTGTGGTTTTTCAAGAACTATGCTTTTCAGAGGGCATTGCCTTCAACTTTCAAGATGATAATGCAGCAGCTAGAATTGTGAAAGTACCGGGGAACATTCTAATGCAGTTGGGCATCTCATCTGACTTCCACTGCAATCCCAGTATTTAGGGACATTCGCGGTTGTCGGTTTTGGAGATTCAAGTAAGAATTCGATTTTCACCGCCATCGTCTATGAAGGAACTGGGGGTTAAAGTTCCCTTGGAATCAACACTTCGCAATTTGTATGAATCAATACCTCTGAATATTAAGGCTGTAGTCACCTACGCCATATTGGAGATATACTTCGTTGATTTTGCAATGTGTTTTCACCATTTTGGTCCAAACCTCCAATCCAATGATCAAACGGAACTATTTGTCGACATATCACGAAGAGTTCCATAACGTTTCCTGTTGGCATATCGACCTAATCCGAGTCTAACCTTAGAGGGAAGTTCTACAGATGAAATCCTAATGCGTCGGAAAGTACGCGAAACTCACTAGGCTGTGCTTCCTAGAATAATCACCCCTTGAGCAAGGAATACTCGAAGAAGGGGATTCAGCATAGGAAATGTGCATGGTAAATAAATTAAGGAGCTACAAGTTTGCCTCTGCAATTTTCTATATGTACGAATAGTGAACATAACTGATGAACATCAGGTTGGATTTATGAAAAAATAGCACTGCCGTTTGACCCAAAATGTTGTCTAGAGTGGATGAAACACACTGGAACACTTCTGGCATCAGGTTCAGAAGACCCTCTGTGTTGTATTACACTTCAAGAAGAGGCACTATGGAAAATGGATATGACACTCCAAAAGCGTCCGAGGTAAGAGAAAACCGAGGTTGGAAGTATAAGCATGCATTAGGAGAAACAACCAGCCCGTGATGGCTAAAGTGATGCTTGCGGGCTGCCCTGGGGTGTTGTGAACGCTTATTCAGGCGACCGAACACAAATTGTGTAAGTGATTTGTGCTTGTTCGTGGTCGTTAGCACCCTGTCCTTGAAAAGAATCAATATCTTTGCAGCGCATAAGCTGTACAACCATAGACTGACTTGAGAGTGTCTTCGCACCGCTACCCATGGAAATGCTAATCTCCATTTAGCTGAGTGCACTGGCCTGACTTAATCGGTCATGTTGTTTACCGACAAAGCAGGTCAAACATATCTTAGCACATCTGCCTTCACTGATTCCACACACACACATCCTGGACGGACGTCTTCTCTTCTCTCTTATTTTCGAAACTGAACATCATATCTTGGGTAATTGCCCAATCCAGGAAGAGAAGCCAAGAGTGGCTATAAGATACAGAGGAATGGTCAATATAATATATGGCTTGAAGTGATCTATAGTAACACCATCGAACAAAATTCAAGCAGACCAAGAGATGCGGCTTTGGTTTACATCTCCATTCCTGAGTTCAAGAAAGTCAAATCATTGGCTACCAAGTGGACAGCCGGTGTCGTTCAGAGAGTCTAAATCCCAAAATGTGGTTCAAACAGGGGTGAACGAGTTTCGTATGATCTGATCTTAAGGGAGCGAAAGTGCATTCGAGCATTTCTCCAAGGCTACTCAACTTATCATTAGAGATTTCTCATAAAATAACTCATTTTCGAGTAAATTCCTGATTTCGCCCCATTAGATGTCATTATTACCAGAAAAATCACGCAAATCGCAAATTACGAATTATCGCTCCATCTAAAAGCAGAAGGACGATCTTGTGGCGGAATGGCTGCACCTCGATTCTCTTGCTAGACGGATCAAAACAGTAAGAACCTCTCTTAGACATGTCGCCTTTTTCCGATAGTACAAGAATAATTAACCATTCCAAGCGCGATGGAAGAGAAGACTACCGGTGGAGAGTGTTTATTAGAAGCGCGCTTGTTAAAAAATTTTGGCTAGAAGCTCAAGTAGCATAGGAACAAGCACACATGACTCAGACTTCGATTGGGGACAGGGGAGTCCATTAGTTTGAGGACATGAGAGCAACTAGGCTGTCCAGACAGCAGAGCTGACCTCTAGCCGAGACAGTGATGAGAATCGAGACAGTGGGGGTAATCACATCCGAAAGTGTATTGAAAGTTAAATTGATTGATTTGTAGATTTGATTAGTTCATATCAATTTCTTCTGGAAACAACAATTCATCATAAGCCAATCAGATGAATCCTCCTTACGCTTTTATGATTGATCATTTTCTAATTCCTATTATACGAACTGCAATCGTAGTTAAAAGACGACGAAATAGCTATTTTCGTGTAGCTTCGTATATGGATTGAGCTGAATTTTAGAAACGGTCTAATCTTACTTTAATTATTAGTTGCTCTTACGATCATCAAGTTAACTAACAACTTTCTCTATTCCAATAATGACAATCCACACCTTCAACTACACTTTACAATGAACAAATATAAAACGTGCTATTCATGTTCTAGCAATATTGTTCTTTCTCCTTAATTGAATTATCAGTAATCGAGTAAGATATTGCTACATAACTGTATGTAGGCAAGTGCTTAATTCTCGACACGGCTTTCAGGAATAGTTAAAAGTGGCCACAATGGTCTACTCAGTAATTTTCGGTAAGGAATGCGGATCCCAACTTACTTTCCACAGCTAAGATTGGTGCACAGAGCATCTTGAAAGGTGTACAGAGTGCTTTTGCTGTAGATTTCTGGAAACAGTACTGTATAAATAAATATATGGCTTTATGAATGACTCACGAGAGATGTTTTGTTAATGGGGAAAAAATTATTACTTGAATCACTAAAAGTCACTGAGCGGTCAACTTCTTCTTAAAAGCATTATGCACTAAATTTAACACAACTGTCACCTATAGCTGGTACGGCCTGACCAAGCCCCTTATCCTCATCACCGGCTCAGTGCGAAGTCAGCTATCTAGACTCGACAAACTAGAATCCGGACAGCTTCCCAGCCAAACAGCCCTGTCTACCAACAGCCCGTCATGCGCCCTTGCTTCTATAGCTTAAAAACGCTTGGGTGCTTTTCTCATTTTGGACACGCGTATCTAATAAACGCCGGGGCACAAGCCTCCCCTTCTTCCTCCGGTAGAGAAGCCGTCTCATTAGGGATAGGTAATACGTTTTAGAGAGAACCTAACTTGTTAATTCTCTTCCAAACGCGACAGCCAGTACCTTCGAGAAAGTACCTGCCATACGAGCACCAACAATTTGGCCTCTTTGAAAGTCCAATAGGTTTGTCTGTTATAAACAATTTTAAGTGCTGGTAATTTCTTTTTAAACAAATATATCAGATAACAAAATTGCGAAGCAAAACGTGGATTGTTTATACCATGTGGAAGGGTTATGATGAGAACTTTGTGTGTTTCCACTATTTTGTCTAAACCCACTGTCTGATTTTAAATAGGTTCAGTTGACACGAAAATTGGGCTGTAATAGTAGAAGATTTAACTTTAAATAACCGTCGCCATAAGAACCTCGTACGGCCTCAAATCGACCAGTTTTAAAACCAACTGATTGTAAAATTTGCATAGAAATAGTTATCAATCACTTCTGTTTTCGATTGATTAAGCATTTGTAGCTAGATTTGGAGAGATTGAAGAGGCCGAACGTTGGAGTGGTGTACTACAGCAGTTTTTTTAGAATGGTCCAACGATTCGTTTGATTACTTCGTTTGCCCCACTACAATTCAAGACTCAGCTACAGTGGTAGAAATTCAATGTGGATTTGAGAATGCAGATCTGTTTTTTGAAATTGTTAAATTAATTGCACTGATTTGATAGACATCATGATTAATTGCAGTTATAGTTCCGAGGAGTGAGGTCTACTCCGAGGGATGATGCAAAAAACGAAGCTGAAAGAAACTGACTTGAACCCGAGGCACCCTTCCAAACTCAAATAGGGTCTTAGAGTGAAACGTATTAGCTGGACTTGAAACCCACGTCTAGCCAAATACCTCGATTGTATCCACATCGAGCTGTACTGGAAGACCTTTCTGTACCATAATATCGATGAAGTATTTATCAAGTATTAACAACCGTGTTTGATTGACTTAATTTGATGCATCCTGTCTTTCAACATTCAATTAATTTCTGAGTATATGACAGTTATATTTCGTTTCCATTTAGAAGGTAACTAAAATACGTCGGTTTTAATCGTACACAACCTCTTAACGATGTAATTTATCACTCGCAATCTGAAATCCTTGATTTCAAATATAATACATTTCTCGTTAAAGGCATTTAGACAAATTTGAAAAAAAATTGACCTATCCAAAATGTTTTCACGTGCATTGGTATCAAAAAACTGTAAAAGGACGCCATCTTTCAGGCTTATGCAAGTTTATATTCCTTCTTGACAAAAACAATAATATCAATTCTTTGCAATAATGCTTAATAGTTTGCTATGATTATGGGCTGAGCTGATACGGATGCGCTTTTCAAGGACAGGACGCTGATGACCACGGAACAACAACAAATTGCCTGCATGATTTGTGTTCCGTCACCTGAATAAGCGTTCACAACTCCGTACGGAAGCGCGTAAGCAACACCTCAGCCACCACATGCTGGTTATTTCTCCTAACCTGGAGGCTTTTGGAGGTCCTTTGTGGAACCAATTAATGGCATAGTTTTTGACTCTTCTAGACTTCGATGGCGGTAAATCTGGTACCTGACGTAGAGAACGAAGAGATGTAGTAAGCCATTGCGCAGAACAGTGATCCCGGTGGTGATCCGAGCATCCTCAATACTTCAGTGGAAGTTATGTTGGTGTCAGTGGATGCATCATTGCACTATTTTAAGGTCAACAGGAGTCTAAGCAATAGTCCATGGAGTTGACTCGCCTAAAGGTTTTGATCATACTAGGAAGGGGAATGCTTGTGAAGTGACATTCACTTGCTGAGTATTTAGGTGGTCAGGTATTTAAGACAGCCATCTTAGATACCAATGTTGCACATCGACGCCTTGAGCAAAATAAGAAGTCTTTATTGCATTTCCATTTACGATCTCTATTTTAAATTGCATGAATATGGCTATTTTAGAAAGCAAAAGTTATCCCGTATCATCTTCGAACGCAAACCAGATAGCCGGTAACGAATTAATACAAACTTGCAAATTCATTGAAAGTAAACATTGGGGATATTCATTTTATGAAGGCTTCTTTTCATCTGAAAAGATACCTAAAATACGCGAACTCGCTTGGGAATCAACTGGGAACCTGGACGATTTGTCAGATACCTCCGATCAATTAAAGAAAAAATTGAAAATTCCCGGGTCATTGCAATTGATCAAAAAGAGCCTCATTTCAGCCTCTCAGACCTGCATTTCTGCTTGTTTACTTGCTTTCAATTCAATTAAGTAAATACGATTTAGTTATTTTAAAGTTATAGACAGTTTATGAATAATTCGATTTCTCGAAGTTAGTGCGATCAATTTCAGCTAAATTGATTTGATAGTTATTTGTAATATACCAGATGTTTCTGTCTTATTCCTCACTGAGGTCAAGGTTAATGAGAACGTATATGCTACCACTGCGAAATACTCTTCCGCTTACATCTGCGTTATTTGTTAGTAGTGGTGGTAGTAACTGTTTAAACAGAGCTGCTTTCCAAAGTCTAATAAAGCAACGAATTCAAAAAATTAAGATTAGGACAGAGGGGATAATTACTCGAGAAGAGTGCCAAAAAGAAATGATAAGGCAACTGTGAACGTTGGATGATGCAGTATACCATGCGAGACGTGATGCTGTTCATGGATTTCAAAATCTATACCAGTCTGAGACTCAGAGAGTAGGTCACTCTGGCAAAAGCTGTGTTAACATATGGGAATACAGCTATTCAGATGGCCTTTGAATGCATTCATGAACTCGAAAATGTTTCTAAGTGGGAAACCGGGTGGCAATGCGACGGGATCGCTGGTGCATTCATCCACACGAACGAGGTTAACTTTTCCATGCTCGTTAAAAGCGAACGTGGCTCGCAGTTTCAATTTTGCGATATTCACTGCTCCTCAGTAAAAGTGGTCGTTATCTGGCGCGAATGCCTGAAATACATAATCAGTATGTAGAAGAACTTACGAAATGAAACATCACTTTCGTCATTGAAATATTGAAAGCGAAATTATCATTTTCTGCTCTCAGTCGTGAGCATTTTTCTATCCTATTATCCTCTAAGGTCAGAGCCTTGAAATTTGTCACTTCCGTTGAAATTTCCTTCAGTGCACTGTACATCTCAGCATTTGCTACTTTTTCCTTATTCGTGTCTCCATCGTATGCCTCATCAACTGAATCTGAATTGGACCTCTAGAAGAATGGGACTTACTAAACCTAGAAAAGGCTGTGCTGAAAGCCAGCAGAATAAGGAAGAGTGATGTAGTCATTTACATCTTATGAGTGAATGAGAGAGTGAGTCTTTGGGTTGGAGGCCTTATGTACTGCTGTTCACTGTTTACGTGAACTTGCACGAAGGTGGGTTCAGATTGTGTCGCATATTTTCTGCAAAATGGAATTTTTCAAAGCCTTGGTAGCTCAAATGATGCAGAACAGACAATGGAGTAAACAAACTGCAAAAATGACCACACTACACATTCTGAGTTACGGAATCCTCGTAAGGAATAAATCCCCTACTACCCGTCTTTCAGAAAACTTTGGCCTAGCTTCACACTACAACATGAAAAATATCACAATTATCTACTCATTCATTGGCACTAGGTATAATTTATATACAAATTTGGTACCTATCCAACAAATTTTAACAATTTTGCTTTCACTACTTACTATTTTTTCAAAGGAAAAATGCAAATAATTGCTATATTCGATCAGCTGAGCAGACGGTTCCCACTTATAATCAACGTAACATCAACCGGGTTTGTAACGCCGTAGAAAGTACTGCGAATAGTACATTCTCCACTCTTTCCATCAAATATACCATTCCAGTCCGACATTACTTAAGGAAAAATAACAGAAGTTTCGTTCTCTTTGCTGGAAGACTTTTGAGACGAAGAGATTTCGGCTACGGAGTGTTTGTTGGAGGTACGTAAAGAAGTATTAAGACAGGGTTGCATGTGATATGCATGAAGGATCTCTTTAAAAGTTGTTTTTCTTCTCTACTTGTTTTGATAGCAAAACTGATATCTTGGGGGAGAAAATTCAACCCGCTGTTTTCATTGCTAGATTATTTGGAAATAATATTATTATTATGACTATGAAATATTAAATATTATGATTAAACAGACCCCTTGCTTTGAACGTCTTTGAAATTCATTTAGGCTCTTCTACTTGCAAAGAATGTAGATTCTAGCGCAAGAGTATTTCGCAGTGGTTACAAATATGATCGGTTTTTACTTACCTCCTGTGAGGAAAAAGACAGAAGCTATTAGTATATTACAACTAAGTATTATAGCAATTTTGCAGAATTGTTGGCACTAATTTCGAGAAATGGAATGATTCATACATTTTGTACGTCTTAAAAATAATTAATCGTATTTAGTTACTTGAATTGGAAGCAAGTAAACAAGCGGAAATGCAGGTCTGAGAAGCTGAAGTGAGGCTCTCTTTTGCCAAATGCAATGCCTTGGGAGCCACCACTTCATACACATAACTATTAACGAGTGCATGTTCTGTTGATCGAAAGTTTACCATCAACGATGTCGTCTGGATCAATAAAGAGAATGCGAGTATTTGAGCCAGGTCCTGGCTAAGGGAGAGAAGATGAAATTTCTCTATCTCGTGTGCATTTCTGGTGCTTTGAATTGCCTTCAGATCACGCACAAGAATTTGTTGAGTCACAGTGTCCTAAGTTCATGGGCCGAGAGACCTTAACGTTAGTTCACCTAGACCACGCTATTTTTTCTGGCTCATTTCAAAGGAATATGCAGTCTTGAACGTTATCTGCATCTGAAATTTATCAGTAACCATCATTAACCTTTATTCATTTTCTCTTCTACTTCACCTCACTGCAACTATGCAAAGCATTTTAGGAATGGCGGTTTCCAAAACGGAAGGTGAAGCTCAATGTGAACCTACTTTCTTGCCAGGTTACTCTGCCAGTGGAAGGTTGCACACACAATAATACTCATTACCTCAGAATGTCTGTTTCCACATGACGGTGAAATCAATATTTCGTGTTTCACTTTAATTCCGTCTACCTTATAGAAAAGATTTAAAAGTTCCTTTTCGCAGAAAATATGTAAGACACAATTTGAACCCACTTTCTTGCAAGTTCACGTAGGCAGTGAACAGCAGTATACAAGGCCTCCAACCGAAGACTCATTCACTCACTCATAAGTTGTCAATGACTGCACCAATCTTTCTTATTCTGCTGGCTTTCAGTAGAGCTTTTTCTAAGGTTGGTAAGTCCTTTTCTTTCAGAATTCAAATTCAGATTCAGCTGATGAAGCAAACAATGGAGACACTAATATGGAAAAAGGAGCAAGTGCTGCGATGTACAGTGCACTGAAGTCGGGAACGTTAATCTCATCTGAAATTCAACATTCACCATCATTGGAAAAATGAATCCTTCATAGAAAAGTTTATTAAAATTCATTTATTTTCTCTTCTACTTCACCTCATCGCAACTATGCAAAGCATTTTTGCAATGCCGGTTTCCCAACCGAAAGGTGAACTTCAATTTGAACCTCCTTTCTTGCCAGGCTACTCTGCCAGTGGTAGGCTGCACTCACATTAATACTGAATACCTTCGACTTACAAAGTTTCCTCATAATGAAATCAATATTTCCTGTTTGACTTTAAATTCGTCTAGCTCATAGGAGAAGAAGAGTTATTTTCAAATATGGAATTGGTGCAAGTAATGCCCTTTGGAAATGGGAACTGGAATGACATATTTAAAGCCTTTCGACTTATTTAAGGACCCTGGATTACGGCCTGCTTGCCCCTTAATTTATAAAATGGTAATTTCACTTGCAACATTTTCATGTCCCAAGTCACGTTCTTTTAATAGGAAGTTGAACAAAACTGCCAGCCGGTTTTACCAGACTGAACAAATTTAAGACTCTCAAGTTAAATTGTTGTTCCCAATTGGCAAATAACCATGAGATGACGTGACGCCTGTGCATGTTCATTCCCTTCCGTACACTAACCATCGCTTCCCTTCTTGCCTTCCTTGCTTTCTTTCAGTTATTTATTCAACTGATTTCTTTAATCACTTCGAAGATCAAGTAGCCTAATATAAATATATGATGCAAGTTTCAATTCATTATTGAAACCTAAATACCATTGAAATCAGGTAAAATAAAGTGAGAGATTACATTAATAATTATTCAGTGCTGGTATATGTTGCACACAGTGTTACTGGCAACAAGTTATACATTTACTAAAAGAATGATCAATTCCTTAGTAGTTATTTTGCTATCTAAAGATATAATATCTGAATCGGGTTAGTGTGCTACGTTATTCTTATAGAATTTTGTCAAGGCTAGAATTCCTCAAATGCACTAATCTACCAGAAAGTGGTTTCGCAGAGGAAGGTATGACCTTTCATGCATATCACATGCAATTCTGCTTATTGGAATTTATCGTTTTCAATATTTTCACATTGAATGTAAAGCATGAATACGTTTAATCACATTTAACATAACAATATCTCGCAATGAACAATTTATTTTCAAAGCTCATAGTCGACAGAACTTTCTATATTTGAAGTGTATTGCACATTGTTCTACGGGAACTGGGTTTGGAATCTGTAGCGTTTTCCATGGTCTCTTACTCACCTGATTTATTGCACAATTCCAATTTGGAGGTCACGTTCAGCCCCAGAGGTCGGATAAGGAGTTTTACATGTGCCTGATATTTCATGGCTAGCAGTATCCTGCAAATTTCCTTCGAAATGATAAATATATCGCCTTATTATTCCACAGGACTTAAGCATATCACACTTACAGCTAGATAAACTCAATAAAGATTATAGATGTTTCATTTGATCACAGGAATTATTCCTGAAGCCTAAGTCTATCATTGCTGTGAATACTCATTAACACCCGATGATTAATGAAAACAATGCTCCTGCTGCTCTTTAGCTGTGAATACAACAAGCGTGAAAGTCGTTTGTTCAAGGCTTTTGGACTTTCAATGATCACTATGCGTTTCTTTTAGAATAGCTAAACTTGATTTATGAAAAATGTGTCTCATTCTCAATTGGGCTTGCAAAGACTTTACTGAGCATGAGAAACTCAGTTGCTATCAAAGAATTATTTGAGATAAGTGCGCTTCGATGTGTACATGACAAAACAGGTTTCTTTCAAATGCATTTCCATTACTACATATTACAATGCATTTTAAAGCCTAAATTAGGCACTGATCATTTAAACTGTTCTTCATAAATCAAATAGCGGAAATTTAAATACAAATGCTTTTTTGTTACTGTTATCAACCCAAATTATATATTCCATCTCACCAGATCAGTTGATTCCAATGCTGATTTTCTTCGTTTATATATTTATATCAAAACCTAGCATTTTAAAATTTTAGAATTTCAAGGTGATTCAAGATAAATATACATTTAGTTTTACTAGGGACGAAATTTTGCTACTCTAAGTCAGATGAAATTGTTCAAAAAAATAAATATTTTGTAATATTTAAGGTGCTTCACAATTTACTGAAATCACGATCAGTAGCATAAATTAATCACTCAATGAAATAGTTAAATAGATTTGTTTCTAAAGATTGCTGAATCGAAAAATGGATGTATTAATTAAACACTTTTAGAAATGTAATGGGAATTCATAATTATCATATCCTTGACCAATATTTTGAAAATATATTAACAAGAACACTATGATTTTCTCTATTTGACTGACTGAGTAACGGAAAATAATGTTGAGCAACCATTTTCTGGAAGGTAAAATCTCGATTTTTTAACAAAATTTAAATATCTGTACCATTTTTCCCACAAACGATTAATTTCGATGCATTTCCGCAATTCAAGGAACTTTATGATCATAAAGTTATCCCTATTCCCTGCCTCTCAAATCTGCCGGTATTCAATTTTTCGTTTTCATATTGTGCGCTTTAGACAGGCCTTTAGTGTTAATCTATATTTAGAAATAAGCGAGATTCTGCGGTTTCAGTTTGTCATTCGGAATCCTTTTAGAAGTGGTAAGTTCACATTTTATATCTTCAAGTGCTTTGAATACTTTAACGCTGGCCTGATTCCTATCTCCATTATATGAACAGACGCATTCACTCTAGAAAATTGCTTAACTGAAAGTTGGCAAATAGGGAATGTCTTATAAAACCCTGTACAAATCCCCTTATTCAGAGATGTTCTGAATGTGCATGGATCCTTTCAGTGTTCATACAATAATGGAAAATAGGTAGGGTTACAGCGAAATTTATTGATATCGAAGACTATTAATTATTGACTTACCTAGAAATTCTCTAAATTGTCTTTTCTTTTTGTAGATCTGGACTGCGGATGTTAGCACTAAATTTAAAGATCAATTGTTTGCATTAGGCAAAAAATAAAGAATGTGCATCTTTTATGAACTGCCGGTTCGCTCTAGAGGCATTTCCAATTCGTCTATCAATAGTTCATCCTCAACGATGCTGCTTTGATGGTAAAACTTGCTCTCTTGGTGTCTATAACAGGTTGAAGACTCTGTGGGGTTATTTCGACATCAGAGCAATTTCGCCAACAGAAAAAGTTTCCTTTCCTTTCAGTCAATGAAAGTGGACCACAGTTGTTCCATATCTCATATCTTGTAAACTCTTTACTTCTCAATACATTTTACCATAAACTTTACAATACAGAGTTTGTTTGTGAACAATGCATTTCCTTTCGAATTCAGTCGCCTTAGCATTGTGCAATAGGATCTTAGTTATTTCTGGCATGAACAAGGTAGTGACATTGAATTATTTGTCAATTCACCCTACAAAACTATATTACCTGCGTTTTAATTTTTTTCATCATAGAATTGAACATTCAGTAGCCATTTAGCTCATTTGTAGGAATAATTCATTTTGTACTACTGTATTTCATTACTACATTCTCTTGGTAGCCAAGTCAGATCTGAAAATGAGTAGAATGTAAGTGAACCGTTATCTTGAAATTGTATTTTATGGCATGATTTTATTCTATTTGGACAGAGTGAATCAATTTTCCAGACCCTTACTATAATCCAATTTTTGATTCTAGACAAGTTCCTCGAATGGTAAAAATTTTGATTATTAATACAAGCATAATTAATAATACTAACTTCGAACATTGCAATTTAATTCATTGTTGAATTATATACTTTGTATCCAAAGCAATACTAATACGTATTAAGCGCCAGCTAAACAAACAACTGAGACTTATTCTCAGAATCATCAAACTAAAGACGCAGACAGCTGGGCAATGTGTCGAACAAATGAAACTTAAAGACAGATATCTACTTGAAAAATCCAATCCATGTTAATTACCTCTTTATAAGTAATAGGATTTGCTTGAAATAAGCCTTAATAAGGTCAATTACGAGTTGAACAATTTCAGGTACTTAGAATAGTAGTATAGGTATTTTTTTATAACGCAAGCACCACACAGACGATTAGTCCTTCCTAGGGCTTTGTATTATAAACTTGGGATAGCGGAGCTCCACATCGCTCATTTGCTAAATTGGAACATAGGATTGGATAATTTCGAATACATCTCACCCACACATGTCTCTTTCTTTTAGTCAATCCTCAAATTATTAACGAAAACAACCTCAATATTATAGAATCTTTGTGTACATAAGAAGGGTTCGGTTTTGGGCAACGAAGAAGTGAGAATGTGAATTATAGCAAACCAAATTCGTGTTCGCACATAACTTATCGATTGCATCTTGTAGAAGTGCCCATATATTTCTCCTGATGCTGGTACCTTTTTTCTATTAGCACTGCGAAATGAAGTTTATATCATTTATTTTAAAATAATCTCTTCATAATTTATAGACTTATGTTTTCCTTAGCAGCGGATCAAAACTTTTAGGTCAAAGATGCGAGGATCTTATTTGGGTCGTACTGAGTGTAGAGAAGTCTACTCAAGATATTCTATTTTTGGATTTTATTTTTTTAAAGTATCAATTTCAAAGCTTTACTATTAATGCGCAACTTAGAAACGGGAAAATTGTTCATAGAGATGAAAGTTATGATTTTTCTATCGCAAACGAATCTATATTTCGACTCTCATATGGTTAAACTTTTGCAGCGACTTGGGTTGAAACATTTGCAATGGCTCCCATTACTTTCTCTTTAGTTCATAAAAAGTAAATTAATCCACCCGATTCTTCCATCTGGCAAGGTTATCTTAAAGTGGTGATTAATTTATTTTTCTTAATGAATATAAACATTTAAAAGAAACTTTTTTTGTTCTCCGTCAGTCACTGTGCCTATACAGAAGCAGGTAATGCGGTATAAGATAGATACTGGTCGCAATTCCAACCTCAAACTAATAAGCCAAATATGGTGTGTAATTTCAATAAAATGAAAATTTAATGGCACAAGTTAATGGTTGCACACATGGCACTAGCGTTTGTTAGTATCTCCTTCCCAAAAGAGTATTAATTTCGCTTGAAAACATTATCATCTCTTAATGTTGTTGCACAGAACACAAAAAAATGTGTTTCAGATTGAGAACATTCATTTTCCTTGCATTTATTACGAGAAAAAAATCATTGATGTACGCGAATAAGACACTTTCGAGATATGCAGAAATAAATTCCATTTTGGTTCATGGTTGTTGGCAAAGTGCTTTTATTGCGACCTTGCATCATTAAAACTCTCAGTCTGAGATAAATGCTCGATTAAAATTGGTACTGTAGCGATTGGATCAATCTAGTATCGCGATTGTTGCTTTGACTAGAGAAGTAACTGATTCTAACTTTATCGCGATGTTTGAAGCCAATAAAGACTTCATTATATTTCCTTAAGGAGTCAGATCTCACTAAAAGCGGCCCAGAAGGGTGACAGATTCACTAACTGAATTCTTCAGATTTTAAACTAGTGTCGAAAACAATCATCGATGATAAGAGTAGAGACTATAAATATTAAGTGCACGTTACTGCACTTTATTACTCTGAGGCAGGTTCTGTCCAGTTTTAGTGTTCATGCGGTGTGAAGCTAAGCTAAAGTTTTCTCAAAGACGAGTAGTTGGGGATCTGCCCTTCTGAGGATTCTCTAAATCGGAATGTGTTGAGCGGTCATTTTTACAGTTTGCTTACTCCATTGACTGTTGTATATCATTTGAGCAACCAAAGCATTGTACATTGCTTTCTGCAGTAAAGTATGTGGCACACGATACAAACCCACTTTCTTGCAAGTTCACGTAAACAGTGAACAGCCGTATATAAGGCCTGCAATCCAAAGACACTCACTAAATCATTCACTAATAAGTTAACCATGACTAAAACACTCTTCCTTATTTTACTGGTTTCCAGTACAGCTTCTTCCGTGTTTGGTAAGACCCTTTCTTTAAGTAGTCGAATTCGGATTCAGTTGATGATGCAAACGATGGAGACACGGATATTGAAAATGGAGCAAGTGCTGCGATGTACAGTGCACTTAAGAAAATTTCAACAGGAACAATAAATTTCAAGGCTCTGAGCTTAAATAAAGAATCCTGGGTTACAAAATGCTCACGCACGACAGTAGAAGATGATAATTTTGCTTGCAATATTGCAGTGCCCCTAGTCAGGTCCCGTGTTGTAAGATCTACAAACTGTTTTTACATTTTCAGAAAATGGTGATAGTCTACCTCTTCCACTCTGCGAATGTGGATATCGCCGAATTGCAACTACGAGCATCAATGGAATAATTAACCTCGTTCATGTGGATGAGTGTGCCAGCAATCTAGGCCTATTGCCAGTCGATTTCATCTAAAGAAACGCAGGCGAGTTTATCAGCGCATTCAAAGATGGTCTAAATGACTGCATCCCCATGTGTAAAGACAGGTTTTAACAGAGAAACGAACTCTCTGTCTCAGGCTGGCGCAGCTTTCGAAAATTCCTTTCTCATTGAATAGATTGCATTATTGAATTCGCTTCTTGATTATACTTTGAGCTTCTTTAGGATTCATTTAGACTGTACTATTTGCAAATATTGCAATATTGCAATATCCCATCTAACAGATCAGTTTTGCAGAAATTGATCAGACTAACTAAGAGAAATTGAATAATTCATACCTTTATTGACTTTACAATAACTAGATCGTACTGACTTGCTTGAATTTAAAGCGAGTAAACAGGCAGAAATGTAGATCTGAGAAGCTGAAATGAGGCTCTTATGACCAAGTGCAATGTCCTAAGATAATCATGTTTTATTTAAGTCGAATGTAGGTGTCTGATAAATCGTCCAGGTATTCAATTGATTTCCCAGAGCGTTCGCGTATTTCCTAAATTTTTTTCCGGTGTAGGGAAATCTGTATAAAACGGGTACTTATATTTTAAACTATCAACGAATTCACCTAATCGACGTCTGGATCAATAAACAGAATTTGAGCCAGGTCCTGGCTAAGGGAGGGTAGAAGGGGTTCCTCTGGCTCGTGTGCAATTTTAGTGCTTTGAATTGCCTTCAGGGCATGCACAAGAATGCGTTGAGTCACAATGTCGTAAATTCATGCGCCGAGAGACCTTAGCGTTCGTCCACCAAGAACACGCTATATTCAGGCTCATTTCAAAGAAATGTACATTCGAGAACGTTAACTGCATCTGAAGTTGTAACATTCACCATTAACGAAAAATGTATCCTTCATAGAAAAGTCTATTAGTATTCATTTTCTCTTTTACTTCATCTCACTGCAACTATCCGAAGCATTTTAGGAACGGAAGGTGAACTTCAATGTGAACCTGCTTTCTTGCCAGGCTACTCTGTCAGTGGAATGTTGCACAATAATTCTCAATACCTCAGCATTGCAAATTTTCCTCATGATGAAATCAATATTATGTGTTTGACTTTAATTCCGTCTAGCATTTTCGCAGACTGGTAAGGACCTTATATCAATTAAGACCATTTCTAATTAATTTATGGGAAAAGAAACAAATAATTTGAAATTTGAAACTAATGGAAGTAATGCTGCGTATAATGCACCTATGGGAATAGGAAGTGGGGTGACATATGTAAAGCCCTTTGATTATGGTCTGCATGCCCTTTAATTTGTGAAATGCTAATTTCACTTGCAAAATTCCCTTGCACCAAATCACGTTCTTCGTAGTTCTTTGTAGTGAGCAGTTAAACAAAACTGGTAGCCGATTACCACCTTAGATGAGCAGATCCTGAATGCCAAAGCCAGTTATACCAGACTGAACTACTTTATGATACTGAAGTTAAATTGTTGCCGCCAATTGGCATATCACCATTAGATGACGTGACTCCTGTGCATGTTCATCCACCACCCTACACTGACCATCACTTCCCTCCATTCCTTCCTTCCTCCCTTTTAATTAATCTTTCCACTGTTTCGTTTGACAACTTCAATGGTCAATTAAACTTATTTAAATATATGATAGAAGTTTTAATAAAGTTTTCAGACCTAAATTCTATTGAAATCTGGTGACATAAAATGTGAGGTTACATTAATAATCAGTCAGTCCTGGTAAATGTTGCACATAGTATTCCTGGCAACAAGTTGTACATTTACTAGGAAATTGATTTATTCCATGGTAGTTATTTTGCTATCTAGAGATATACTATCTGACTTGGGTTAGTATGCTACGTTAATTTTATAGATTTTTGTCATGGCTACAGTTCCCCAAATGCATTAATTTATCAGAAAGTAGTTTTGGAGAGGAAGATATGCCCATTCATGCGTAACAAATGCAATTCAGCTTATTGGTATTTATCGTTTTAAAAATATTCACGTTGAGTTTAAAACATGAGTGAGATTATTCATATTTAACAATTTTTCCGAAAAAATCTCTAGTTTAAACAAGTTGGACAGAATTTTCTTCCCTAGGATGTCAGTTTTGCTCTCGAACAAGTAAAGAAAAACAGCTTTTGAATATAATTTCATAAATTATTTACGATTATAAAATATTGGAACCTGTACTAGTGGAAATTCTTCTCTCACCGCAAAAGTGGTGCATTCCAAAATGTGCAGTCTACTACGATTTTTAGTTTGTGTTGGCTGGATTAAGCCCGAAATTCTCATCACCCTCTCAGCGTCACGTGAGCTATGCAGTCGCGGCTATCTAGTGAAATGGCCTCACGCCGACCTGACAATATCATCGCACCGCTAAGCATTACATCATTTTCCCCTTTTGAATAGGGGCATTTAACCGAACCTAATAGCGGTCATAGGTCTTGTCTCAGATTAGTGAAACATTTTAGAGCAAAGATGACACAACTCGCGATATTCCATATCGAAGCGAAATCAGGCTTGAAAGCTTTCGTCGATGGGCGAATGGAGACATCAACTATTCACTATAGTTTGTTCTGGTGCTCAAAACCGTGTGAAGTTACGTTGACTATAAGTCGGAATCCGTCTACTCTCAGCAGTGTTATTGTCGGTTATAGTCCCTTCGAGGGAAAGAAATTTAACAGTCAGAAACACTTTATGTTAAATATCAACAGTCTTCGTGTGACGAGTAGTCAATTTGTCATTAAATCTAGCTAATAGTCAACTTGGGTTGAAATATTGTTGATTGTTTTTACGAGGCAACCAACAGTAATCTATTTTGATTTCAATGTACCCTTATATCGACTACCTGACGGATGAACTAAATGGATACTTCACGAGGCAGCGATTTACCATTGGCAGCTGAAGCATTTTTAGCAAACTTTAATTTATCAGTATCATCGTTTTGTTTTTTGGTTCTCTTTTGAATGAAAATAAATTAATCCTAAATATAAATAATACTTTCATTGTCCAAAATGTTCTTGGGATATTTCGGCGCAAATGATTTCAGAGTTTCGTATAAATCTTTTTTTGCGAGTACCAGGTAAGCACCGTTGACAAGCATGATTTTGTAATTTTAGTTCTGAAATTTATGCAATATCTTAAAAAGACATTTGAATTTTCTGCAGAATTATTTCATTATTGGAATTTACGGCTAGGATTTTGTGGCTTTGTGCATGTGGAGCGAATTACCACAATGCTATTTCAAAGCATCTACTTTATTAAGGTGGAGCTATCGTTTTGTTAACAATTCTGCCGGTTGGAAGTATTCATCTATTCACAACTTTCAATGGGTTGCTTTGTTTCCCTTAAAGGCTTATTTTTGTAGCCGTTGAATAGAAAAAGGCTACTTTTATTCATCTTTCTGGTAAGAGTAGTTTCTATTATAAGACGAAATAGTGGTGTATCTCGATGTAGCTTTCGAAATTCCACCAAGCCGATGAAGTTTATTTTTCAAACTGATTTACTTTTTCAAGTAGCAAACTTCTTCCATGCTTTTCTTCCAAATTAGAACCTTTTGAGACCGAAATCATCATTTCGACGGATTACGGTGGGGTGTTTTTCATAGGCTTTCAAATTCTATATCCTCTAAGCGTCCGTCATATATATTGCAAGCACTTGCAAGGCAAATGACGCAATCGACGTTTAACAGTGGATTGCTAGTGATTTCCACCCACACTGACCCATATCGAGATCGAAAGCTAACTTGCCTAATCATTATACAAATTATGACATTCTTCGAATCAGATATTTTCATCTCTGTGTTTCAAATGTGTGGGAAGTATACTTTGAAATTATTCTGTATATTGTAAACAGACAAACACAATTAATTAAATCGATCCCTATTATCATGTATATGAAAAACTCCTTTGAGAGCAGCGAGGTGTACTCTCTTGCTTTTCCATAATACAAGGCTTTTTAAATATTAAACAACAACGGAATAGTGTCCATAAGGAAGCATAAAAGAACGTGGAATGGAACATTTGAAACCCGGGAGTTACTGATACCTCAGTAGTTGTTATGACTACGTATTCCGAAAAAAATGTAATCATTCATCACAATGTTGGTATCACTTTAATAACAGCGTAGTTTATCAACAGATATAAGTAAATACAAAACACTTAGGCTCTTAGTTCAAATGCTATTATCACGTCGTTTCCTAAATGATCAATTGTTTTAAAAGTGCAAATCGAACTCAAATACCCACCTGGTGTAACATTATATCCTTTTATTAAACAAACAAATGGTCTGATATTATTTGCTAGAACTAATTGCAAAAAGTTAAAGGTGAAATTTAAATGCCTCATAAGATGATAAATCGTAGGTCATATTTCATGCGTACTTGCGCATTCCGCGATTTCAGGAGAATAACCTATTGAATAGATCTTAGCGAATAAATTGCCTGTATACTTGTTTTTCACAGAACACTAGGATCCAGTGACTATTTTACTCGAAGGCGTAACTCGTTCGTTTGTTGCCACTCTAGCGAATTTACCTTTTGAGACGAGAATTCCATTTTTGTTCTCAAAGGGTTATTTTCAATTAGAAAGGGGATATATTAAAAAAATTTAAGACCCTCGAGTACACTTTTTGGTATCTAACTTACCACATTCCTCTTTATCGGTTTCCCTCTCACAGTGAGGTTTCCCATTATTGTAGATGTTGGGCTAAGAATGTTAAAGATTTGCGTAGGAATAGGTGATAATCCACTTTGCTGATGGGTTTGCAACCGAAAGATATTTCAACGTAATCATTGCCTTTCTCGAAATGGGAGAAGGGAAACGAAGGCTCGCATCCAATTAACCTAATCGATCAAGAGTCAGTGTTACAAAAGGCTGGGCCTATTATTTATTCGTTAAACTATGCATCAACAGTTTTGCTGTGCAAAATTTGTCAGAAATTCACTTATTCTTTTTAAATATCTGCTGTTATCACTAAATTTGCACTTCGGAATAAAATAAGCTGCTGAGGTTAGGCCTGGTATTCTCAAGTTTCTCGCCCGTCTTGTTTTAAGGGTCTCACCATTGGTTGTCGAAAAAACGATGGCCCAGAATTTACAAAGCTCATCAAGTCTCATGTGAAGAAACTCTATAGAAAAAAGAGAGTTATTAATAGGAAATAAAATATTACAATCATCTGTGTAGTACATCCCAATGACTTTCGTTTCTATTGTATTTCCGTCTTTGTTTATAACGCAGTGTTTGCCGCCTGCCTGCCTTTTCTTTCATGCTGAGGATTTTGTTTACATGTGTTTTACCACACGTATAAACCCCGAATTATTTAAAAATATCTTTTGATTTATTGGTTATTTATTGAATATTCAAAATTTCCATTCACAGCACTAGATGCTAGACCGAGTTTTAGATACACCGACCCCAGGACCTGAAGGACGATTCTAGCACCAAACAGGTCATCAAAAGTAACGTCTAGAAAAAAATACAAACATGGTTAGACGAGATCACTTTTCAGAGATTTCATATAAATCAGATGATTAAAGAATATATAAGCTTAACTTTAGGAAATGTTGGATGTAATGCTTTTACCTGACTTGAATTATAGGCTCACCTGCAAACGCTGTTGTTGCGAAGTCGAAAATTGAGACTTCAGCTAATGGCATTTTGGAGAATGAAGAGTGAATAGCTGAGCTGAATCAGATCTTGTACTACATTGCTGTGGCAACCGTCGTAACGAATATGACGTTATTTCTCAACCAATCACTGTCATCGCTTTGAGAAATGTGGCATACCTTGTCTCAAAAGCGCACTGTAATAAAGAAAGATTATTTATTCATTTTTGTCTCCCAAAAATGTGCAGTGATAATGCATAAAAGGTATATTAATTTTATATCATTCCGATTTTTAAATATTTCTTTCTAAACAACATTTGCATAAATGACAAAATAAACAGCGATAGATCTTTTGAGAATGCCAGTCCGTTTCCTCTCATGCTTAAGCTTAAGGGACAATGCCATCTTAATCACAATATTGTCTGTTAATATAGTATTTTACTATCGAAATTGCCGATTGGTCGATCTAATATAAAAAACAACAACATTCAAAAATTTTAGAACTAATCCTGAGGTTATATTTGAAACAAAGACTCACTGAAGAACGTCCGCTTTTTAAGAAATGAATTGTCCTCTGATTGCACCACAATGCCATTTTGTGAATCACTAATGACCTTTCAGTGCACGTGTTCAGCTCAGTTTTGCACTCGATAAGAGCCATAATACTTATCCTTTATGATGATTGAGTGCCATCGACATCTTGGAATTTCCAATGATAAAAATATCACCAAAAGTCATATACTCATTGTCATTAAAAAGACTAAAGCTTATGTGACTCGTCACCTCACAATTTGGTTACAGTAAATAGGGGTAAATGAGCCCTTGAGGAATTCCCCTTGAAGTCTTTTAAACTCTTGCCCTTACTGATGTAACTTTTGATGTATATAACAAATATTTATAAGTATATTAATAGTGGAATACCCATACTAATAACTTATTTACCAAAAAGCCATCAGAATGCCAAAGTAGTCAAAATCGTGGTCTTATTTAGGCCCCCTTAATCTTTTGAAACATATTCCTCCTTTAGTTAGAAAGGATTAAGATACAACATGGTTTAAGAATCAGTTTTACTCATCACCTCGGTAAATAGCTTTGCCTTGAAAAGCAGCAAAAATCTAAAGCAGCACTTAATCATATATTACTTTTAATGTGCCAATAGGTATGCTGTGAATGGCGAGCAAAGTGTTATTCATGTAGTATATTGTGTCATAAATACAGTTACCCTAGACTACCTTAGTCTCCTGGCTCGCGACGAAAGCTTATTGATGCAAAATTTCGATTCGTAAGTCCTAATTTTGCAGTTAAATAAAACGAATGCAACATTTTGTACCAATCCTTACCTTAGTTCCAATTTCGGACTTCCCTATTCCATTTATGAATACTGTTCCACCTGATTTTAAATCAAATTTGGAGCTTTTTTTTCAAGTAATATTTATTTGGTGATCATTTGAAACCTGATCCATAAATGAATCAATCTCGATATAACAAACTAATATTGGTGTAGAGTATGTGGTATTCTAAGCATAGATGTGATATCTGCAAAAATGTTTTGTTGACTGGTAAATCAATTCATTTTTTCTACAAAAATTAGCAATTAATTGGTTTCCTTTGTGACACTGAAGCGAGCCTACTTCGATTTATAACACAGTAACCAATCCCAGTGCTTCTATGTGTGCCTATCGGTAATGCAATAACCAAATTAGTGACTACCGTTTGCACATGCTTTGTCTTGTTATGCTTACATCTCTAGAAAAAAGAACACGTGCTGCAAGTCGAATGAACTTGCCATGAATAAATATGTCGAGGTCCTCAATAACTGCACTCATAACACATTTAGTAGATAAATTGTCAAAGCTTATGCACCCCTATCCATTAAATTTTGTTG
>JAUOZQ010000339.1:0-46812 GCA_030710315.1 Anomotaenia brevis
GCGATTTCTAACCCAAAGGCTTCATCGGCCTTCTCCTCCTCCTCCTCCTCCTCACTCTTGGCTTCCTTCACGTTGTAAATCGAGGTGAATTGCGCTGATACACACTGATGCGCGCGTTGTGTGGATTGAATGCTCACCTCCAGACTGCTGATATCGGTGAGGTTATGTGGTCCGATTTCAAACACGTTGGACACCAGCACATTGGAAGCATTCAGCTCCACGGAGATAGGAGTCCTTACTGCTGTTGATGATGATGATGATGATGACGACGATGACGACAGTGGCCTCGGCTTCACAGACACAGTGGTTGGCCAAGATGGTGAGGGGAAGTTGTTGGCGTTTTGTGTGAGAGCTCGAAGGCCAATCACAGTGTCTCGCGTCGAGTAGAAACCGCCCTTCTCATTCTGTCTCTGAGCCATCCACCTCATCGTGGCGAGTTGATCCGCCTTCGATAAACTGTCTGGCGTCAAAGCGAGGAAGGCGTACGCCGTGGTTTCCAACTCATGCAGCCTCGAGTAGTAGAGGTCCCAGTTGGAGTTCGAGTCCCTCCACCACTTGAGTGCTCCGCTTAGGTCTTCCTCCGCCGACGCCCGTCCTGAAAGTTCACTCACCAAATCCTCTCTCAATGAGGATTCAACTCCGTAGTCTTCCACTCCTTTCATGGCCAAAATAACTCTAGCCAGGACGGTCGTGGACCAATTTGAGAATGGAAGAGTGCTGTTAGCTTCCCCAATACACCTCAAAGCAGATTTAATTGTGGAAGTGTAGTTGTCGCCCTTGACTTCCTTCAACGCCGCGGTAGCGGAACCAATGGCACTGAGGACATGAGCGGTGAGCTGAAGACGCTGCTCAGGCGTCGATCGATCGGTCATTTCGGGGAGGAAGGACCTTCCAGCTTCCTCGAAACACCCATCACTTCCTTGTCTACTCACGAGAAAGTCGAATGCCTTCGACAGCGTCTCATGAGCGTGGAGCGATCGAGAAGCTATGGAAGCAATCGGCAGCTTCTCGGCTTCACTGAAGACCTCGAAAACGTAGGCAGTCAACCACGTGTTGCCCTTGGCTCCGTAACTCGGACCAAAGGTGGAGAAAGCACCAGTCTGGGGATGCAGGTACTTCAGCTGATTGTCGAACCCGCTCAGGATGTAGGAGGCGGCTTTGCGCACCAGCTCGGGACTGGCGAGTTTCTCAGCCGATAGCAGATGTCGGAGGATGTAGACACTGGGCGCCACCTTGACGAGGTTCTGTTCGCCACAACCAGTGGGCATTCGCACCAGATCCCCGAGGTTCGAGAGGGCCCGACCGAGGACGTTTCCGCCGATGGCCACGTAGCTGCGAAGCGAGTCCGCCACGATTTCGCCTTCAGGAATGGCGACTTTCAATTCCTGGTGACTCTCAGAGGCATCTGGGGGAGGAAATTAAAATTTAGCTCAGTTCTTAGTAGGCTCAAATAACAAAATCCATAAGGCAACTAGAAGCTTCAATGTTTCACTTCAACTAATTCCATTAACTTATAAAAATGATCCTGCCTTCTAATATGCTTTGCGATTTGTCCCTGGACTCCACAACCTGGGCTTTTACCGTTGATGATGTTGAGATTGCAGAGGAAGCTGAAGTGGGTTTCGCTGTCTAGCGAAACAGATCTCAGTCCTTTGAAGCAGGTTCCGTTTAAGGAGTTGAACCCTCTAAAGAGACCGCTATCATTTCGCTAACCTTCAGTTTTGATATCAGGTAATAGCCCTAGAGTGATTGTGCATGACGAGGAGAGGCTTTAAAGCGGAGGAAGGACGAACCGGCGTCGGTGCAGAAGGTGCCAGTGGTGGTGACGCGTTTCTCTGTACCCTCCGGCACCACCCGAATCTGGCGTCGCACCGCGTCGGACAGTGAGAAGTCAGCGCCGTGTCCTCCGCTGCCGCCACCGCCAACGCCACCGCACATCGGTCCGCCCGTCCGCGCCACCGCCGTTGCGGTCACATTCAGTGCCCCCACGCGCAGTGGTCGCAGCGCCAGTCGCAGCGTCGCCTTCTCCTCTCCCGAACAGACACACGCCTCGAACGTGGACGCGCCCACCACGCGCCACTCGTTGGCATCCACCGCCACACTCACCTCCACCGCGAAACACCGTCCACTTGCATCTGCGGCCTCATCTTCTTCGCGCTCCTGAGGGTACACAAACACGCTGATGGGGAGGTGGAGTATTTCCCCTCGTCGTGCCAGCACCGGAGGCAGGAACTCCACGAAGAAGGGCATTTTCACGGTCACTCGGGGCTTGCTTCTGGGCATCCAAAGACCCCTCTCGGGCGCAAAACACACGGAGTTGGCCTCCCAAGAGGTGAGAGTGTCGGGAGTGGTGAGATTCCTGCTTAGGCTCCCAGCAGCAGTGACGTTGACGGCTTCAAAGAGCCAGACTTCGGGGAAGAAGTCCCGAAGACGCGGTTTGGGAGCAGAAGCCGGTTTCCGTTTAATAGTGTCTGGTAATGCTACTGCAGATTCTGCCATTAATAAGACCCCTGGAGTGGCAAAAACTCGAGAGCTGGAAAGGGGGCAAATGTACACAGGTTTGGTGGTCTCAGTCTTGTTTGAAATGAGCGAGAAATCGATACCGGCTGCCATGTAGGCTCCCTCCGTGCTTGATATCCCGTAGGCAGGGTTGATCGATCTGTACTCCTTGATCGTGTCAATGAACCTCCCAAAATCGATCCTAGAAGTAGTTTTCGATTCAAAATTTTGAGTAGCCACATCGGCGATTTGCAGGAGACAGGTGCTAGTCGCCTCTCCACCGATATTCAGGCGCATGGAAATGTGCTCGCCAGGAGCAACCACCGACTTGTCAAACTTGAGGCCAAACTCCCCAGACGAAGAGGCCGACTCGGCGAGAAGAGGGGAGGAGCACGTCTGGAGTTCATCGATGGCGACAAAGTCCGTCGCCGTTTCCCCACCAACCACGATGGAAGCCACCGCTCTCAGAGCCGGTCCCATAGTGTCATCGAGTTGCAAAGTCGCCTCGTGGTTGAACACTGTGCGTCTAGGTGAAGAGTCCACCTCGACGGACTTCTCCCTCTTATCCCCAGCGCCTTCATCCTCACTACTCTCCGAGTCCACCACCTTCTCGGTGTCTTCAAAGACGACTTCAGCAAGATCGCAAAGACGACCTATGAAGCCCTCCTGGCAAACGCAATCGCCGCCTTCCTTGCAAACGCCGTTTTGACAGCCCTCTAGGGGAACACACTCCTCACAGGAATCGCCCTTCCAGCCTGGTTTGCAGGCACAGTTTCCCGGCGACACACAGACTCCTCCTTTTCCCTCACACTCACAGACAGGCGTCAGACAGTTGGCTCCACTCCAGCCTTCCAGACACCGGATCTCCCCATCTTCTTCCGACTCACACTCGTAGTGACCCAGATCGTCGTCTCGTGAAACGCACCTGTAATCGGCCTCCAACTTGATGCTCCTCCTTGACATCTGCCCACGAGCGAGGAATTCGAGAGTGAGCATCGAGCTTGCAGGTAGACGACGATTCGTTTGCACACGCAGCTTCACGGAACCGGGACAGGAGATTTGCGACGTGTTTTGCACTGTGATCTGCATTCCCAGCCCCGTCTTTCCGTCCCAGAGTTCCAGACGCTTGGAGTCACCCAATTTCGATGCTGGCAGCCGCCGCACTTCATTGATTTCACTCGGCTTCATCTCCGATGACACCCGCACTTCCACTGACGCGGGATTTTCAAAGTCCAGTGGAGGCAAAACAAAGTCATACACCTCCTTGTCTCCTTCTACTTTAATCAGTCGTTTCAGTCGAGTTGGATTAGCACTTGCATGCATAAACCAACCACCGCAAGGGTCGGTTACTTCCTTCACAATCAACTCCACTTCCTCTGCTGACGTGTTCTTTCTGTTGCGGTACACGAATTGCCCAACTATTGGCAAACCGTGCCTGAAAGTGTCGGGCAGTTTCAGCTCCATTTGCGGGTCTGGATATCTCTTGAAGTCCGAGATGCCGGAGACAACCAGTGATGAGCCGGTGGCTTCTTCAGTCACCTCGACAAACACACCAAGTCTATCCATCCAGCCAGGAGGTTTTCCCTCAATCATCTTCGTGATATTTGCCGTGATCTTGGAGCACGCTTGCTCACCCAACAGCCCTTGTAGGCGCATGCAAGTTCGTGTCGCACCTCCATAGTTGCCGACACACTCGTTCCGTGGCAGTAGCTTCTTCGCCGACTGGTGTTTTTCCAGAACACTCTGACTGCAAACGCAGATCTGTGCATCGTATGTACCCATCATCGACGGCCCATTGGTGTAAGCCGCACAAACGCTGAGATCCACAGCCGGTTCGCTGAGAGGAATCTCCTGGGGCAGTTCAACGCGCGCTTGGAAGCGTGGCAGAACGTAGTTCTTCACCTCGAACCTCACCACTTCACTGCTCTCCCTCACTGTCGCCACAATCTGCCACCCGCCTTCAGACGCGTCCCTCAACAGACGCAGGGAGAGATTGAGGGCCTGTGCTTGCGTCACGTCTTCCAACTGGCTCACGATGTTGCCAAGGGTGTCCTTCACCACCACCGAGTCGAAGGTGATCTGCGTTCGGGTGCGTTTCTCCAAATCGGCGGAGTCGATTGGCTCCAGGACCCTTTGGTCCCACAGCTCACCGCTGACTCGGTAGCTGGGCCAGGTTCTGGGTTCTGTCGAGGGCAGGATGTCGTGACTCGTGAGGGCCAAAAATCGATACCTCACCGTCTCGCCTGGGCGATAGAGAGGCTTGTCTGTCTCACCCATGATGACGGTGTACCGAGACACGAAGCGGACGCTTTTTCTTACGCTCTTATTTACCAGTTGATCCTGCTGACAACCGGGTTCAGATGGACAGTAGAAGTAGGTCACGTTGAGATCAAAGTGAGCTCTCGGTTGCAGTTCAATGGGAACAAAGTAGCGCAATTCGTAGATGTGCATCTCTGCACCCTCCTCAGTCTTCTGCTTCGGCTCAAGACTGTCAAAGACAGAGAAGCCCTTACCCTCCGTTTTCAGTCCGTAGGACTGCATGTCAATCGTCACCTTGGTGAGAGGTTTGAGAGAACGGATCCAAATAGGGTTGGGCAGATCAATGAAAAATTGGTCCGACGTTGAAATCGTCACCGTGTTATTGGCATCGTAGTTAGTTCTGCCATATGGGTAGGCGATACAATTTGGTGCAAATAGGATACACACCACAAGCAGCTGGAACTGTACGCGTGTCCGCATTGTGCATGATACTTCATGCTGTGAATGCCTGATTATTTATGGCAAGTGAGATGCCTCCTCTATCGTGATTGGCTGTTTGTTTGTAAACAACTCTCTGATTGGCCGACGTTGGTGGACCAATAGTAAGTGGTTGGAAATACCGTGTAGTTGCGACTTAGTGTCCATTAAAATTAGGTGTTTTCAGAGTGGCGGAAAAAAAGATTTGGAAAATTAAGGATTGTTTTATAATGTTTTGTGGACCCCAACTTTAGTTTTCGCTTCGATGCATTTAAACTGCACCATTTTGCAATGAAGAACAGTAGAAATTTGAACAGGTTTATTACAACCCAGCCTCATGAACGTTATGATGAATGAAAACAATCTCAAGTCTTTAGGAAGGCAGAACTTTTGTCATGCAGGAAGACAACTGACAACATTTGTGTGTTCTTCGAATAACCAAAATCAAAAAAGTTCGTTATTGATTAGATCGATGATGAAATTCAGCATTTGGACCCTCGTTCTGTTTATTCGTGAGTCGGACATAACTTATGGGATGGCCTGATTTAATTTTTACGCTATCTGACTCCGACTTAGTGCTGTTAGTAGAGCGTGTTGTTTATTTGTGTGCGACAGACACTGCGTGTGAATGTTTATTTCACTGTCGTGCTTGTTGCAAAATTCGTCTAACCCACGCAATCTCACGGACATCAGTTGTCGGTGGGACGCTCTTCCTTTATCCGATCAACGTCTCTAATCGTTAATTTATTAGTGCAAATGGGGTCCAAGTTAGCCACTTTGTGAATCACTTTAATGTTCCATTGGAAAGAGATCTATTCGGGATAACTGAATGAGGTATTTAACATGTTTCTAACTAAAGGTAAAGGAGAGTTTATTTTAATTGTCCTTTTAAAATGCTAAATTTTATTTTGGTCAACTAAAGGGCACTTGTTCAAATCACCGACGCAGTCAAAAAGGACATGGGAGAGAGGACTGTGGTCACCTTAAGCCTAACCTATTCTCTCCTCGAGGTTAACAAGGAGGGGACATTTTAGTGAGAGTGATGCATTTCTCTCACTAAAATGACCAATAGATGTCAACACTGGACCTTAAAACCGTCGATTTAGTTTACCGTGTTTGCTGGTTTTTTATATTAACCTGTCTATTCTTCAAAGTGAATGCGCTCATCAAAGTTGTAGTTCCACACCTTTTGTGAAATTGCAGCCTCGATTCCCCGAGGTACCACTTCGTTCAAATTATGCATGTTAGCCCCTTCTTCAGTTAAAACACCGTCACTCCGTTTCTTTGGAGACGATGGCAACGACGGTGGCGGAAATCGTCTTCTTACTTGAATCTCTCAAAGCGACGTCCACAAACCACGGCTCCTCAATAATGAGGTTGAAGTGATCTAGGGATGAGATGCTCAACTTCATTAGAATGCTCCACCTCGTGCCAATTTTCAAAAAATCGCTGAGATTAGCTGAGAATCTTCGAATTCATGAGGATCAAGTCCTTGTCTTTATCTATTTTATTTCTCATTAATAGACGCCCTTTTTCGAAGTGTCCAAACTGACGGCCTATTTAATAGATAATTTCTGAGGTCTCTGTGGTCACGTGATGTTGTTTACCTATTCTGTCCGTGTGAACAAAACTGAGTGGGGTTGTGAGTCCACCCTACCTCGTCAATATGAGGGGAATTTTAACTAAAACAAAGCCTTCCGTCAAGGTGATCACATGATATCCTCACTGTGGTCAGTGTGAGAAAGTTAGGCCCATTTATCGGGTAAACTATCTAAAGCATCTTATATGTAAGTCGTGGGATTTGCATGGGCGTGATTGCTCTGTTTATTAAAATCTGTTTTCGTGATCGGTTGCACGTGATTGCTACTTCTTTAAGTGCTAAAACTCATCATTTTTATTGGAAAGATATCTTGTTTTCTAGTTGGAATGAATTGAAAGACGAGGATTTCTAAAACTGATAAGTGGTTTGTAATGACCTTGGTTGTAGACTGACATGATGTTTTCGCTAAGCCTAAGTCTACATTGATTTTAATTTCGACAGTGTTTAAAAAGGGAAAAAATAATATTTGTTTGTCTGCTAGGAATGAGGTCCGTGTTTAAGGACAAAAATTAAGTTCCAGCAGAGGTCATATGGCATTGACCTGGGGTGAACCAAATAAACAACCATAAAAGGCACGCCTGGGTTAAGGCTGACCTCTAGGACTAGAGAAGATTCAAAATGGTTGGCGCTCGTATGAATGACAGGGACTAGTGCAATAGGAACTGCCCCGAATGCTGCTTGGCTTTTCAGGGGGTTGTTGGCTGAAAGAGACCGTCGGATTAACTCTAATTGGAATTGTGAGAGTGGATCGCAAGACCACGGCTCTTAAAATCACTGCAGAGCTCCTCAATGAACGCCCACAGAACCGAACCCAGTCTCCACAAAAACCCCTCCTTGAGAGAGCTGCACAAGGGAGCTGGATTCCACCACGGAAGAGCTTCAATTGGCAAACCTCTGCTCTCGAAGGCGACAACTGTTTCAAGACGGTTAGGGTGAAGTGGAAACCTCCAGCATAAGTGGTCCTCCGGGAAGTGAGTCATCATTGAGAATCAGCATTGTTTGCCTCATTTTCGACTTCCGAGAGCCAAGTGTACGACGTTTGGAGGCAGTCGAAAGAGGCACTTAATCCCAACCGGGAACACGGCTGGGGTTCTGTCAACATGATCTGGAGTACGACTTACTATTTATTGGAAATCCGCCATCAGGCCAACGATTTCCCTTCCCTTGCGGAGAAAGAATCAACAGCCGAGACCACTGAGGAATTTTGGGTGATCAAGTTCTTCACCCAATGGTTGTTCAAGAACTGTGGTTTCCGGGGTGGGGGGAACGCCATCGCCATCTTGCAAGATGATGGTAATGCAGCACCAAGCCATACGGCACGCGGTATATCCCAACGAAGCTGAGCATCTCATATGGCCACTACGGCATTACTGGGTAGTTGTAGGCAATAAATTACAAAAATTAGTATTCAAGAGCGTTAGAACTTCTGCTTAGAGTGAAGAAGACGGCAACTATAAGCGAACATACTCGTCAGCTTTTCCCAACTTTTATAAGCCTTTCAAGTCGTTGTCTCTTGGTGCTGGAATACTGCGTGTCGTCTGGTGGAATATTTGGTGAACTTCGTTCTCTTTCGTTGAGTTTGCGCAGCCAATTTATTCTTCCGAAATTGGCTACAATCTAGACTGCTGTTAGATATTTGGTGTGGAAGTTGTGTCGGCCTGACGGTAGCTAGTCGATGTCACGTTGTCAGGCTCACACAAAGCCCGCCAAAACCCAGTTACCTAACACCCCGACGCCAATCGAATTGCGTGAGTCATGTCGCCTTTTTGTTAATATCACATAAAGCTGCGAATGCACGACTCACACACTCAGAGGTTTCCCCTGTCTGTAGACGTCCTGGTGCGCACGCCTTCTCTTTCCCTCCTCTCACCGGGAGTGGAGCCATCTTAACGGGGTAACAAAGCCATCTTGTGGAGAACTTAACTGTAGCCTATCTGCCACAAACCCATACACTCAAAGCATCGTGGATTATCCCCTTATGACTCTAACTGTCAGTGAAACCGGACTCAAGTCCATCAGTGGTTTACACACTCCCAGCGCCTCGAATTTCTGACCGATCGAAAATTGATGAACTCAAAGACACTGGCGCATTCCTCAACCATGAGTCACCAGCATTCCAAATGACCGTCTAGACTAAGCAGAGCAAATCGTCCAGCTTGTTGATAGGCCGAAGCAGCTGGTTAATCAGCCTGGTTGTCTACAAAATTTGTGGCTAAGGTTGCTATTCATCTAGTTAGGTCCCTGAAATATGGTATTTCTTGCAATGAAATTGCAATCATGCCTGGCAGTATAGATATAAATAGTTTAATATTAACTGAACCACGATTCTTCAATCAACTTTTTTGACCTGGGATTTTAGTCCGTAAAAGTATCAAATACAACACTTGTTTTATGGGAAATGTGACATTCGCATTCATGGAGAATGTGAATTTCAACTGATTTAGCCTTCGTACAAGGATTTTGGTCGTTGCAAAACCAGTTAAGTAAACGTAAGCGTTGAAACTCAACATAAGGAAAATCATGAATGAACTTGATAGTAGACATGACTCCCTACACTTACATCAAGTAGTGCTGTTAGTTTGTCTAAGCCTGACCTGGAGATAATGAAGTCGAGGGCACGTTGTATGTGCTTGGCACAACACGCTTTTGTGCTCCTGTGGTTATTAAAACTTGTGGAGCTTTGGCGCCTACATAGAATAGGTAACCAAGGCAGCCGATGGCATAAACTACTCGTGCGAGTTGGCAGATGTCCATCAAAGCTAGCGGTGGTGGTGGTGTAGTAGATGCAGTTAGGAAATCTGAACCCTCTTTATAAATTTCACGACTTCAATGTTTTCCTGAGCTAATGAAATGAGCTCTCTGTATTTAATATATCAATTTCCGAGAGAATTTCTTAGGTGTGACAAGCTTAGTTCAAACGGATGCCGGATACCTTGTGTGTACATGGAATTTTGCTCCTTGACCACTTCTAATTTCATTGAAAGCATCATTTATTGTGCCACATAGAGTACCCAAATCGTTGGCGTTAATGAGGTTTCTCTTTCACCCGTTAGATAAGGAAAAGTCGAATTTTTGGAAGCAAATAATTCCTAAAAACTGTCTAGTTTAATTTTGGATATAATTAGAGCATTTTCAAATTAATGCTGTGAGCAGAACTCTGTTCTACTTTACCATCATTTTCCGAATCAAACGTTGGATTTACGACGCTTAATTTGAATTCTTAGTGACCAGTTCAGATAAACACATTCATACTTCTTCCAAATATATGTGTGTTTATTCATTATCGAATAAGACATTCACATTAATAAAAGTGTTTTATGAAACTTCTTGAAATCCTATTTTCCGTTAAACAATACGTCAACTTTTAGGAAGGAATAAGCAGGAATTGTGCAAAACATTTTGGAAAATGGATTAAAAATGGTCTTACTAGGTGTTGAAAAGTAGTAACTCTTAAATTATCTCTTTGTACTCTAAAAGTCTAGAGTACATGATCGTTGTTTAAATCCACTGGTGGAATAATGCTAATTTTGTCAAATTTTCGAGTCAGTGTTAGTTTCTGATACAAATAATTTATAGTCTTACTGACTATGGAGCTAACTTTCAGTAAAATTAAAATTTCGTCCATTATTTCCCACTAAACGTTAGATATGAATAACCAAGAAATGACGGTCGAAAAAGCGTGAATGCAATTTTTCATATTAACTGCTTCTAATAGTCGATTTAAAAACTTTCAAAAGACTGGATCGAGTAGGTTTCATTTAATATAAACATTTGATTTTACTGTTTTCGGATTTGGAGTTATTAAAGAATGAGATATTGTTAGTTAGATAGAATTAGTTAGACAGAACGAAGAAATCATTCATTTCTCATAGACTTTGTAGTGGTTTACTTTCATGTTGGTCTCCTAAAGACGATTAATAATGTGGTTTTGTCAACGTTTCACCTCAATCAGATGCCTGAATTTTATGCACAACGTATATCGATTTTGACGCTTCCAGATGCAGAAGCTTTGAATGAGCTGTTCTTATTTTTTCGCTCATTTTGAAAGCCTGATCCGGTGTGAACATCATCAGCCTTTCTAAGTTGATGTTCTACCACCATAACCTTGTCGTTGCCTGTCGACAGATGGAGCGTTTGATGGATGAATGCACTTCCATGCTGAAATCACCTCCCAGTCTGTGCCTTCTGGCTCGTAATCAGGTCCGCAAGTGTCTTGGAGGAATAGATTTCCAGAAGAAGGTGACCGTCCTTGATCTGCCTAGGTGGCTGGCTGATTTTGTGATTTCCATCGGTCCTGAACAACGGCGTAGCCCTACCATGGTCAAATTCATCGGATGGACATTCTATGCTATTAGGTAAGGCAGGTGTATTAGCTAGGCAGTCTAGACAACCTAATCAAACAGCATCTCTCAGGACCAAACAAAGCCTCCCCCGTCGCAAAACCAAGTCTGAGTCATCCCTCTGTTTCTTTAACCCACAAAGCCGCACACTTCCCCTTACTTTTCCCTCCTATAACTTTTCAATGTTTAAACTTGACAACCCCACGTTGAAACACGTCAGACCTCAGGTGACCCCGTTACCTGTGTGTGCTCTCACCAGTCTTCATGAATCGCTACGATTTTCGCCAAACCCAAACGTAGTGCGTCGTTGATTAAGTGAAGACGTCGTGAATCTTCCAAAACATGCGAGAAAATTAAACATTTTTCAAAGAGGAATTTATTTATTGCAAATTTACAGATAATTATGACCAGTCATAATCAGCGTTGATTTTTTACCCATAAATAAAAGTAACAAATCGCTACATTTACAACTAAGATGAAAGTGCGATAGTAGTAGCAATAGATGAAGATATGAACCTGAAAGACCACTTTCTAAAATAAAGTGAAGCTCTTTGTTCTACTTTTGTCTGCGGATACACCAGGCTTATCAAAAGAATGTACTTCAAATTAATCTTGTCTGCTTAACAATTATATGAGCTCTTTTATTTAAACAAAATTTGAATAATGGCGATTTCTAGGCATATTAATATAAAACTTTCTACTGACACATTAAGTAGTAAGAATTTAAGTGAATAATTTTGTTAGAACTACAGAGGTAACTACAAATTTGCTATAAATTTTCCAATAAACTTCACGAAATACCAAGACGAACTTGGGCAGGTCAACCTATTCCAAAAATAGAAATAACCTTTGAGAATGAATTCTACTGGAAAAGCATTCTTGAGGTCCGTTCGCTTCCTCATCACCAAAATAAAACATTCGCATCGTTTCTGATAAAGACGAAATTATCCCTTAAACCATACCTCGTCTACGTCTACTTTATATACTTCGGAGGAGTTTAAAGTGATTATCACTTTAAAATACGTTCCAGGTAAGAGAAAACCGAGGATGTAATTAATAACTTGTAATAGGAAAAAGTGTCTTGCTTGCACGCTGCCGTACGGAGTTGTGTACACTAATTCTGGTGACAGGATACAAATTTTCACTAGACGATTTCTGATTGGTTCGTGCCGTTGGCGTCCTGTCCTTGAACCAGTATCACATTAGCACAGCGCATAAGCGCTACATACGCCCCTCCTCGCCTTTGAATCCGTAGTCATCACCTAGAAAGCATGATAGTTTCAAAAAGGTTTGAGGAAATGTACATGTCGTCCGCTCCGGGTGGACTTTGGCTCGGACGTGGGACAAGAAGAGGTCAAGGTTAGGGGTTTGGGAATTTCATCGGTCGTGGGTTGTGGGGCTTTGGTCGGCAGGGGCATGGAATCTGGTTTGACGGGTTCTATGGGCTGGGAAAATTTGTAATCTGCACTTTGAGAGTCCTCCATGAAAGCAGCCTTGTGTCTGTCTGTGCTAACCACGGTTTCCTTCCCATTGAGTAAAATATTGAAGGTTTTCTCCTCGCGTTTTGATCACTTTGAAGGGCCCATCATAAGGTGGTTGCAGTGGCTTCCTAACCTTATCGCAACGTAGAAACACGTGGGTACAGGTCTTCAGCCGAGGGTCCAGGTAAAATGGCCCAGTTTGGGAGTGGTTGTAACTGATACCTACGATGGCGGAGACAGCTGAGGAGGTGCGGGGGAGGACAGACTAGTTCCCTTGACAACCGGAGAGCGGTTCTTTGGAATTGTTCTGCCGAGCTGGCTTCCACGTCCGGTTTGATGGCTGCCCTAATCACTAGTAAGACCAGGGGAAGATGATCGACCCATGCTGCGAACCATGAGCGCAGCTTTGAGTTGCCTACGTAAACGTTCAACCACACCGTTGGAAGCTGGGTGATGTGACGTTGTTCGATGACACTCGCACCCGAAGAACCACAGTGTTGACTGAAATATTGACGACTCGAACTGTGCTCCGCGGTTAGTAGTTACTACCCTCGGGGCACCGAATTTGGCAACTCAGTGGAAGCTCGGAAAGCTCGGACCACGTCCTCTGCTGAAATAGCACGACTGCTTCCGCCCAAAGGGTGAACAGATCAACGCAGGTCAACAAGTACGTGTAACCTTGCGATGGAGGTAAACGTCTGACCAGATCCAAGTGGACATGAGAAAATCTCCCGACTGGAGCTTTATTGTGGCGATTTATCTTTTCACGCTGACAATAACTGCAAGTATGCACCCAGTTGCTGATATCTTTCTTCATTCCTGGCCAAGAGTAATTGTCTGTGATGAGTTTAATTGAGTCTCGTACTCCGGGGTGTGAAACTGAGCTCACCGTCTCAATAACTTGTCGTCGAAAGGATGCCAGAACAGTGGGGCGTTTTTACCAGCGTGACGTCACAAAGTAGTGTTGCTCCAGAGGCGTCCAGCGGTGTCACCTATAATGGTTTATGGATCACGTTTGCGTAGACCGAATCGCTTTTGTTCTGCGGCTATGTGATTCAGGTTAATAGAGGGCTTGACGTGGATATCGTTGACTTGTACTCAGGAACGTTCGTCAGCTACCACGTTTTCGCGTCCACTGATATGTTGGAAGTGAAGGTCGAATTGTGCTATATAGTTCAGTTGCCGTATTTCAAGGTCGGTATACCTGCTAGCATGCTGTTGAGTAGCGCTATCAGTGGCTTGTGGTCAGTAAAGATAGTAACCCGGAAATATTTGACAGCCGAGAAACACACCAGCAGCTCTTTGCCAAAGGTCGAGTAGCGTCTTTCTGCTGGTTGCAAGGTCTTGGAGAAAAAGCTTAGCGGTTGCAGTTGTCCGTTGGTTAATTGATGTAGAGCGGCTCCCACAGCGACATTGGAGGCGTCTACCATGAGGGCAAGGTCCGCCGATAATCACGCTTCGAGATAGGCGGTCCTTCAGCTCCGTGAAAGCTGCCGTTTGCTCCGTTGACAGCTCGATAGGGGCATTGTCACTGTCGATAAGATTGACCAAAGTTAACACTATGCTCGCACAATCCGGGATGAAGCGTCGGTAAAAGTTTACCATGCCCAGAAAGCGTTTGAGCTGGCGCTTGGATGATAGCTTTGGGAACTGTTGGATGGCCTTGATCTTCTCCGGGAGAGGAAGTACTCCTTGGGAGATGATGAAATGGCCCAGAAAAGTGACATTTGAGAGCCCGAAACTGCACTTCACTGCATTAATAACAATGCCGTTCTCGTCTAGCCTTTGAAGGACGATCGACAGGTGTTGTTGATGTTCTTGTGGTAAAGTGCTGGCGATCAGGGAGTCGTCGAGATAAGCACCCACAAAGTCTAAACCATGTAGCACCGAGTCAGTGAAGTGATGGAATGTCTGAGCTGCGTTCCAGAGCCCGAAAGGCATATGTAGGAAATATGGCTGTTTTGTGCAAATCTTCTAGAGCCACCGAAAGTCTTCGAGATGTGGCAGTGCAAGGTGGGCCCGTAGTTTTGATGTAGTGCACCGCCTTGTGTTTAGGAGTGGCATTGGTGTTAATAGGCTTGGTAAGGTTTGAAAATTCTCGTGGGATCGAGAGGTAGGGTTCAGCGACTGAGGCAGACAGAGCAATTTCCTGACTTCTGGAAAACGTAGCAGACTTAGTTCTTATCGCTAAGTGAATCCAAAATTTCACGCAATATTAAGAAAACAATTTATGCATCTAAAAAACAACATAGATGTTTGAGCTGATTTTTCAAAGTGGAGTTCCTCTCAAATTTGGTGGAGTTGTGGCGGTATGACACATAGTGGTAGACGAAGCCACTCCCAAACCTAGCTATCGGACACCCCATAACTAATCGAATTCTGTGACTGCCCCTCCGTCATCAAAGGTGACTACGGTTTCAGGGGGTGGCGCATGTAGCGCTAATGCCCTGTGCTGTGGATACAAATTCAAGGACATGGACACGAACGAACCAATCACAGATCGCCTAGTCTCAATTATAGTTGTGTTTACCGTCGCTTATTGGTTCCTGAGGTGAATGCGGATGCACAACGCACTTGTCAACGTATTTATACTGCCTGTTGACCACGCGCACGCCGTTTTGAAACACACGCCGGATTTCGGTTACCGCTAGCATTTTGAAGGAAAATGAAGACTGTAAACTAACCAGTGCGGCTCGACATCTATAATCAAGATCGTCAAGAATTTGATGAAATTTTCTTAACAGGGCCCGACGATTTCTTAAGCTTTTTACAAAATTCCAATAATATCCCACTGAGAATTAAGAAGCAAATCATTACTCCGACAAACGGGAGAACGTTGTACATTCATGAGATGACTCCAACAATGTTTTTGATCGAACCAGGCAACTGGGAATTGCTGCCAATTCTGGCTCTCAACGGCGCCAACACTCCAGTCGAAGGAGATGGTACCTTCCAAGCATGAATTTACCAAGACAAAAGCCCCGCAATCGTATCTGTACAGAGGACGAGTACTACTGAGTCCTCCTTGGACTACTTTTTCGCTTACGTGTTCGAGAACCTGGGAGAATACAGGTCTACCCCAGGGCCCAAAAATAAGATTTACGAACTTCTGCATTACCGTTTGCTGAACGCAATAGACAGGCTTCTAATCCACGGACTAGATGTTCACAGAATAGACTCGGTTAGGGTTTTTGACCAACTGGGCGAATCGTTGATCCACAATCTACGACAAAACTACAAGCGGAATGAACCTTACTTTCCCGAGTTCCCGAAGAATGTCGCCCCGCAATTGCTAGAGCTAAATGCAATCGACAGCCTCTTTAGGCATGGATTCTCGGAATTCGGGTGGTTGAGAGATGTCGAACCAACGTATAATTCGATTGGTATCTTAATCCAACTGGTAACTCACCCGGGGATTATCAAATTCTGTCTGACGAGGACTACGAAGCCACTACCGCAGATACTGCAAACAGCGGCTCGTCTTCTCGTTAATTTCCTCGCCTGGAGAAATCATCTTCCACCGGACACCTTGAGATTGGAAAACTACTCAAAATATGTCGAGCATGATTTGATGTTCTATTACCACAACCCCGCCGTTGCGCGTCAACAGGTGGATCTTTTGATGGATGAATGCACTTCCATGCTGAAATCACCTCCCAGTCTTTGTCTTCTGGCTCATAATCACGTTCGAAAGTGTCTCGGAGGAATAGATTTCCAGAAAAAAGTGGTCGCCCTTAACCTGCCTTTATATTTGGCTGATTTCGTGATTTCAATCGGTCCTGAACACATGGAGTGGATCGGAGCCTCGCCCTACCTTGCCTCAGTGGCTGGAGGCCGCTTAAAACCCTCTCAAATCACCGCTATCTCCGATTCGGCGGAGGCTTCTCCTGTTGACTGGTAATCGTCGATGTTCCCGAGTTACGAGGTAAGGAAATCTCTATTTGACCTCTTCCTCTTTCTGAGAAACTGTTAATGACAACTCCATTTTCATTCATTGCCTTGTAGCCTTACTGCACTGCGATTTTTAGTGCTTGTACCATGCCATCTAAGAAAACCCTTTTGCGAAAATAGAGTATTCGTTTAGAACAATCTTTTCTCATTATAGAAAATTCCATAAGATTGCTTTATCATTTTATTTAGGGTTTTAAATTCCGTAATATACCTAGTGCTGTCGCTGTTTCACTTCGCATTTTTTAAAATACCACATTAATTTTATAATTGTTAAAATGTTAATTAGGAAATTTCGGTGAGAGTTCTAATCGACCTGTTGAATTAATAATTGGGTCAGATTTTAAAGGAATAAATTAAGGCGAAATTTTTATAAAGCTTTTACTTTTTATCAAATCTTTTTTATGTTATAATGCTTTCTATGGGAAATATGCATTTTTTCAAGCAAATCATTAGATGATATTTTTAAATCTTTATTGAGTAGGTTCCCCATTCCAAAGGATTAACGACTAAATTATTAAATGATGTTTAGGGATCAAGCTCTTTGGTTTTGCGTGATGTTCTCATAAACAGATTAATAAGGCTCTTTAAAATCTACTGCAACATCAAATTACGTGATTTCGGACTCTTTTGAGGAGCTGAAAATCTACTAAACACTGTAAATATCAATCCACTTTACCCACATCCACACCAACTATGACTAATGGGCTGCAGAAGGTGTAATTTGGCTCTGAATCAGTAATCTGAAAATTGCATACTATATTGTTCTTAAACGCAAGCTCTTAATTTTCGGTTTGGTCTCGACCTTAGCGATCTTGGAGCATGCCAAAGGGGTGGATCATTCAGTCCTTAACAATCTTTTCACTCATTGGTCCCTTGTGGTGCACGCATGTGAACACTCGCACTTGATTACAATGTCCTGGGGAATTCCTCTTATAGTGATTGTCGGCATCGATCAGGATCAAAACGGGCACCGTGTCCTTAAAGTCGCCAATGCTACGTTGAAGAACGCCAAGAGGTGTAAAGCGTCTTGACGCGTCTAGCCAGTTGTCAGTGTTTTATTAGAACGTCTACCCAAAGTCAAGAAGTTTGTTCATAAAATGACTCGAATCAATCAACTGGGATTTGCTGGCGGTTCTCCCTCCTCACGGCTACGATCGAAATCAACGCCATCGATCCTCTCTGCTTAAAATAAATCAGGTGAATGCGATGAGTTTGGTACCCACGTCCACTTTACCTCCCGTGGAGAGGTCACGCATATAAGTCCGTTTCTGAAGTGTCTCAGCTAGTTACGGTTTGAGAACTTGAAATAACACGGTGCGAACTGGAGGGTTTATTAGCAGAGTGCGTCATGCCGCCATAATACCCCCCCCTAGGGCGTTTTTTCGTGTAAAGAAACACTCAATAGAAAGCCAGTCGAGAGGGGGAGGTTGCGGAGCGACCGCAACGAGTGTGGGAGACGAGAGTAGACAAGAGTAGTTCGTAGGGTGATGGGGCGGTGCCGAAAAAGTGGGAGAATACACAGAAAAGGAAAAACTCCGTCTGTTTGTGAGTCAATTGACCCGAGTGAGTGTGGACATCGAGGATCAGCATGGATGTGAGAATTGAGAGGACTGGTGGCCGTAGATCCAATACACATGCCGTTGGGTACGGAATTTGGCGGTTAGAAGACAGTCTAATTCGGATAGTACCCTTGTCTTAACCTTGAGGCAGTAGAGAAAACAGCGAGGAAAATGAGGGATGTGCAGCGGACCATGCCATTACTCCAAACACAGCTTGGTGGGTGAATATTACAGTCGCTCCGGGAGAAAACGATGAATTGGGAGTGGAAGTTGAGTCGAGAGCCGAACTGAAGTGTTGCTCAGAAGATGTGGAATCAGCATTTTCATTGGATTGGGGAAATTGGCCATGTAGACTGAACTTCTACTGGAAACGTTGGTGTGATTTAGCGGTAGGATAACTGGTGTTTCAGTATTCAAACCAGTCAGGAAAGTAGATTCGCGTTATGGAAATCTATGGAGTCGTGGGCCGTCACTAGTAGGCTTACTTAGAATGGATTTTGGCTGCTGTTTGATTAGCCGATGTTATTTGTATGGCTTGGAAAATTGGTATCAATCACTGTGGGTGTTAATCTTTCTTCTAGCTGTTCTAAATATACTGGTTTCAAGTGGTCGATGCTGACTACGTATTCTTTACCGTCTCAGTCGTTCGTAAATGTCTTCTCAGTCCTCCTCAAAACTTTGCATGGACTGTCGTAAGGGAGACGAAGATGGCTGTTAACCGCATCATGCCTCACGAAAACGTGGGAAACCGTTTGAAGCTTCGGGTCGACGTATATCGAGACTTTCGAAGATCGAGGAGGAATAAGTGGAACTGGTAGATTCTGCAGGTTTCACATGGACAGGAGCAATGAATTGTCCTGGGAGTCGTGGTGAAGAACCGTAAACCACTTCGAAAGGAGATGTTTTGATGTCAAGAAGAACCAATGGTAGATTGTCATGCCAATCTCCTGGGTTTGGCGATCACATCAAAGCCGCTTTTACATGGCAGTGAACTCGCTCGATTATGACATTGCTCTTGTGCGGATCTTTTTTTGCACCAAGGAATTTGCACATTTTCACGGAAGACGATGATTCGTACTGCTCTCGCGATATACAGTAATTGTTTCACGGCAGCCGTAGAGCGCCACCCAACTACTGAATTTGCTTTGATATCCTTCAAAAAATTGCTTCCGGCCATAGGGAATAAGGATTTATGCATGCCAGGAGATAAGGGTGACCCACTATGCCCATATGGACATATCGGGCAGGCAAAGGTCCCAAGTGGAGCCCTTGTGTGCCTTGTAACTTTCGCTCGCTGGCAGTGTGGGCAGGTTTTCGCCCACTTGCGGACATCGACGTTCATATTAGACCAGCTTGACAGTAGCTCTTACACCGGGATGGGATAGTCCATGAAGGGTATCAAAAACTTGCCGGCGCTTGCCACTCGGAACTAAAGGTCATGGTTTGCCAGTTGAGACGTCGCAGAGAATCGTCCTAAGGTGAGAGAATTTACTGCGGCCCTCCCTCCCGACCTCTCTCCTTCAGCCTCTCAATCGCTTGTTTGCATTCATCTCCTCCTGAGTCATCAAATTATTGAGTGCTTTCATCGACTGGTGGAAATTTTTATTCACCCTCTTATAAACACTACTAATAAAGGTATCAGTAGAGCCCATAAAACCCAGCTCACGTCTCTCCTGTTTCTTACTGCTAACCTCATCCTCAGTAGATTTTGGCGTAAATGGGAGGATCTCGTCGGCAGAACAACCTCGGTATGAAAGCAAATCAACTATTATTTGCCGTCAACTTGAGATGACGATAAACGGCTGCCACTTTGAACTCAAGTGATAGTACAGGATAAGCTTCTTGAAGGGCTGTTGCTCCAAGTAACTCGAAATTCCATTCTCGGTCGGGGCAGAGGTCTGTCCAAGACACTTAACATTTTGTTAAAACACCCGTTTTTCTTTCGTCGTCAGTCACAATTCCATCCACCAAAAAATGAGGGTGAAACAAGTTTTCCGGCGAGATTGAGGGAAGAGTTCGCAGATGTGACCTGGAGATTCGAGATTGCTGTCAATTTGGACTAAAATGACAAAGTAAGATGGGCTTCTTCAAGAATCTTATCATTAAACTCAGTTGCACTGAGATTAGTTCGATCTTCATGTGTGTAGAGGGTGAAATCTCCATCTACTGCAAGTTCTGTCATTCACACTTTCCCCTCCATAATCTGGGTGAATGTTTCCATCAGCTCCTTTCCTAAATTTACAAAACATTATACGCTCAAATGATTCTTGGGTACATTAGTGTTATCAGGGTTTCAGTCAAGCAAATTTTGGTTTTATCGGTCTGTAAAGCAGCATTTGATTGGTTAGAATGCATCCACTCGCAATGTTTATCTTCACTATTCGTCAAAAAATATCCCTAAAATTTTGCTCGAGGTTGAAATTCGGACATAATTTATGTTGTTACCAATAAAACCTCATATTTTTAATCAACTCCATCATAAGACGGTTGGATTAGTTGAATTCTCCACTACGTAACGTCTGTTCCCAGTATTAATAACCGAAATTGTTGAACATTAATAGAGTAGTCCATACTTTGGATTAGTGCCTGACACGGTTGAGTTCAAATAGGCTTTTCTAGATTTCTTTGAGGCAGGTGGTAGAACATCGGTTCTGCTATGAACTTTCAGATTCTTAAAGTGAGTTTCCGGGGAAAATTGGCTACGAAGTTAAAATTAACTTCGAATTGATGATCTCACTAGATGAATAGGCTTTAAGTAGAAAAATATTTCTACAGAAATAGTCTCCCTAAAATGGCCAAGCAACCAGGAGTTGAAAGAAGTTTCTTCAGCCGGTTTTAATAAAAACTCTTCAGATTGCTCGTTAAATTCAACCAAGGATTCAAGGTATGATATCTACTAGTGAATTTACGTATTCTTTTGTGATTTTTCGGGATATCGTTTCAATTTATGACCAGTCTTGCTCTGAACCATAAGTTTTTAGAAAGAAGTTTAATATCCTCATAGATCACGGATCTCTGTCGGAAATGCAAATCATATATTCTCTATTTCACATTCATTGATAGAACATTAGCGGCAAACAGAAAATCAAGCTGTTCATTTTATCGAATTTCACCAAAGCTTGAAACCCCTTAATCAGTTTTTCCCTTTTAATGTTCTAAATTAAAAAAGAATGTTTAGTCTCATGTGAAAATCCGTAAATATTCTTGACACCTTCCACATAACCGAATGAAATTCCTTCAACTTATCAATCGTTAAGGGAAACGTTTGCTAATGAGCCATAAAGAATAAGCTTTTTGTTATGTTATACTCATGGAATATTCAAATATAATACTACTTAAAAATGCTAAATAATAAGTGGTTTTAGCTAAAGTATTCATTGTGTTTATAAATAAAAAATATGCCATTTTGACATGGAATATTTCAAGGCAATTTGAAGTCTGATCCAGGAGGTATAATCGTGTTTAGGTTTACTTACGTTCACGATTCGGTGATTTTGCAGAGAGAATGATTTAGTAAAAATATTTGAGACTCAATTCCAAATTTGGCTCGTTATTTTTTTTTCATACAGATGAAGCAAATCTTTCAGGATCGAAATTAACGCTTTGTAGATTGACGATGACAAAAACCATTTAATGAAGCAAAACCTAACGATTATCTGCACTAATTTTCATTGCATCTTGCATCCTAATTAGAATTCAGAAATACTATGAAATAACCTTAAAAAACTATGTTCTCCTGACACGAAATCTAGTAAGATTTTAAGGCAAGGGTTCAAATTCCCACAAATAAGATTTATTAATTAAATTAAATTTCGATTTCGCTGACAGCGCAAACTACATAAAACGAAGACACCATCTATTTGCAGATGGCAATCACATGATAAAAACGAATTTTGAAGCAGTTAATGATTTCTTTGACGTGTATGAGTCAACTTCCGAAATTCAAAATCATGAAATATTTTGGTAAATTTAATGATAATAGGAAACTAAAATTAATCCCTAGGACTAATTTCATGATTTCACTCCAATTTTTGCCCAGTCTCCGAATCTTAATATACCAATTCGCTGTTCATTCATGAAAAGGTATCGTTTATGGTCATCGATTTTAGAGATTAAAGTCGTCGCCTTGCGTCTCTAATGATGAGCTAGAAATTCTTTGAAACCGACAATTCACAACTTGCATGAATCAAAACCTAAGAAAACTGTTGATTTTTCAATGTGTTTCGTCCACTTCCTGTATTTAGATGAGTCTGGTGAAAATAAACTAAGCCTTAAATATCATGTTCTGATTAGTCATTCTTTTTAAAATAACTCATTAGTGCCTACTGAGAATGGTTTAACTTCATGTTTCAGTAATCCGAAAAGCTAGAGTTAGGTTCAAAAAATCACCTATAAGTAGAATTTAGATTCAATAAAATTGTGATATATTTTCTTGCTAAAATGTGAGAATCTTTGACAATATGCAAGCTAATCTGGGGTATGCCCTTTCGGAGACTCGGAATGCACAGTTTTCTCCAAATCCAGTGCACTGAACGTGCTGCTAAGATTGTCCATTTGCCTGTCAGGTGGCGGTGCTAAAGAAAACAGAAGAGAAGTATCTAGCTTCAGAAGCGCATCCATCCTACCTTTTTGCGGATTTTTAGACGCTGCTTTCATTTCCTTTAGTTTGATATGATCAGTGTGGATTTCGGTGATTAGGTTCTCGATATCCGTGCACCAATCGTCTTCTTCAGGCTTTGGAAAATCCGGCATCTGCTGGCATTCTGCCATCAACCCTCGTATCTTCGTCATTTTAGCCCTCAACTCTTCGAGAATAACGACTACTTCGTCCGTGCCTGAGTCCATTTTTCGGTGTGCCCAAAGCAGGGGAAAACAGGTGCTTTAAATACAATGTTCGGAGCAGTCTTCAGCATGAATTTGGTCGATGAGTACTTTTGATGTTTGCTCCAAAAAGAACTCCATAATGTGAGTGGATGCCTCTTCATCAGGGAGTTTTGGTTACCTTCAGGCAAAATCGTACATTAATCAAATGCATTAATTGGCACGACAACGTTACCCTCTTAGTTTTACCAGGACTTCTACCAACGACGTGTCGACTTCAGTAATGAAACAGTCGAAGTTTTCTATTAGAAAAGGTAGCTTTTGGTAGAGGTAATAAATAGAACTCTAAAGAATATAGAGAATGAGTGGTCAAAGCAAAGGTAAGAAATAAAATCATAGCATCGATTCGAAGAACGTCTGGATTACCATTTGCGGATGTGCTCAACATGCGCAATATTGCAGAAACGTCGGTGGTTACCGGTCATATAATGCAGAGTGAACTCATTACTGCTACTGAAAACGAAAAGAATTTTCAATAATAACCGATTAATAAGCTTATCAATAGATGGAAGATAGTTGTAGATAATAATGAAAAATGTATTAATAAGTAACTCTGTTGTAAAATTAACGTTTAGTTACTTGTTAGATTTATTCAAGGATCGGACATAACTTATGGGAAAACATGATATTCCGACTGACGTCCCCAAATGACAAGCGAATAGGAAAAGCTGAAATACCCTATTCGATACAAAGTGAATACTGTAACAAAAGGTATTCAAAAGGCATTAGATATTCTATTTAAGAATGGCTCATAAGTTCCATAAATAATTACAGTCCTTAACTGAAATTCACATCTTTTGAGCACGCAATTAACGGTGCAGAAACTCAGAACCCTTCTGGGATAACGCCACTCCTAGTTGTGAATAGATTAAGCGTGTGATCGAATATTACAGTTAGTGAAAGATTGAATCATTAGTGCAATGTTTGTGGTTTTCTCTGACTTTAATCTATTAACAGGCCTCTGATTCTGCAATTTCAAATCGAAAACTCACAAATGTCCGTTTCAGCCTCTTTGTTCTGCCTCGTAAAAACTGTTTCACCCGAATAATTACGAAAATATGTGACAATATGTGTGAAAAGTAGTGGATTTCTTGGTTATCTCACAGGATTGCAGCTGGAGTCTCTCCCATTTTGTGCCCCCGTTACATTTCCATCAATCAAAAACTTAAAACAAGTTGGCCAGAATGGGATTGTTGTCAGGAAATTGAGAAAATACACTAATTTTCCAAGCTTAGGAGTTATTCCAGTTTTTCAAACATGACAGTGTCATGTTTTATGCTTTGTACTAGTCCTCATTTCCAATTCCTCTACTGATAAAGCAGGAGAAGCATCTGCAGGGTCCGCATCTTTAAGAAGCTGCTTATTATCATGCTCAACAGTACGTTGTACGATTCAATCTTCTTGAATTGGAATCAATATATGCCTCAAGAGATTCTGTGTTACTTTCAAGAAGGGTTTCAGTCAAGAAAATTTGAAATAAATGTTCAGTAAATCGAAATATGACTATTTTCAATGCATTTTGACAAAAATTTAGTATTTAACATTGTTAGATTATATTAGATGTTACTTAAATTTCGATTTTTGTAATAGAAGAAGAGGAAGAAGGAGTGTAGCGCTCATGCACCGCGCTGATATGTATACGCTGTTCAAGGACATGATTTGTGTTCGGTCGCCAGAGTAATCAGCGCGCAAGCATCACCTCACCCCATCACGCACTGGTTATTTCCCCTAGTACCAGTTCACATATCCATCCTCGGTTTTCTCTTGCTTTTAAAATTGTCCTGATAGTTAACTCTCAGTGCTAACTCTAGCCGTTAGAAGAAGAATTGGAAAACAGATTGGACTAAACGATAATTACAGTGGACAGCTATGATATCTCGATTAATTGTGTCCGTTAATTTCGTGTTCATCCATGAAATGCGTCTGCTTCCAGGGCCTGTAGTAGCTCTATGAAACAAGAATGTACAGTTTCTCGGTTCCCACTGTCTAGATTACGTTTTCTTGGAATATTCTAGGTGTAGAGATGTGCTGACTGATGGTCTAGGCCCTGTGTTGATCTCTATAGTGCATTAGAGTGAACCTCTTTGAAGATAGAGTCAATCTTTACGACCCCGCCACCTTCCACGACCCTCAACACTTTGATATAGTTGTTATTCGCCACTTGGCAGTCACGAGTCTATCCACCCAGAAATTTGAAATAGGTTTCTCTAGGTTGGCAGATGTCAACTCGAAATTTGAATTGATTGTTTTCAGACATTGCATCGAGGAGGTTCACCAAATTTTGAAGACGACAATGAACATCTACACGGCTTGGACTGAGCTTTCTTAACGATCCCAACTTAGCTATGAAAGCAGGATAAACTTCTGCAAGAAATATTTCGAGAAGTTTATCATCAAACTCAACTGAAAGTCGTCTGGTTCGATCTTCATCTTCGTAGAAGGTCTTCGATTCCTACTTTCTTCCCCCTAAACTGAGTATATCTTTCTAGCCGCTTCGTCAGTTGCTGGGTTTCCTTTCTTGAACTCAAGAAAAAAAAATACTATGTGACCCAGTGATTCTTGGGCAGAACTTCCATGTCGTCAACGTTCCAGTCAAGCAAAATGGTAGTCTGTGTCTAAATTGCACATTTCGATTTGTTTAAATAATGTTTGGCTCCATTTGGCATTGTATAACACTGTAAATCCCCTTTAATTCAAAATAGGCAAAATCAGGCGAGAAATTAAATGGTTATCGGGTATAAGAGAACTCCCTTCTGACTGATTTGGAAAAACTGACACATAGAAACTGTTACGTCTCAGTCAACTTAGTTTGCCGCATTACTGCTTTCTGAACGCTGGTCTGCCGTTCAAGAGAAACATTCCCACATCGGTTTTTCTTATCTCTAGCTACTTTCGTCCTTAATACAGTTAAATTATTTAGAGTTTAGTTTTTACTGGAATTGGAATCGAGGTGGATTGAAAGATAGAGCGGTGGCTAGTGTCAATACTGGAACTTGTGGGGTTTCAATAGTGAAACTACTCAGCGAAATTAACCTTGCGACAAATGCATTGGTATGAGACCCCGAAAAAATATTTGGGATGTCAAATTTCAGAGCAATATATAGGTGAATACGGACACTGCGAATGTTTCGCTTAACATGATGTCTAGACGTCTACATTCTGAGTGTAGACTAAGCTTCTAGCTTGCTTAAGGTTCGATTCCTGGATGGATCCATCACTCAAGATAAGATGAAAGAGTCTCCGAAACCAGAGGAGAAAGTTTATTGGAGAAGTGTTTGCAACTATGTTAAGATAGGTTTGACCTGCTTTATCGGCAAACAAATTGGCCAAATAGATCAGGGCCAATACACCCTGTCCTTATGTGGATTCACATGTTCCTGGGTAGGGGTGCAAAAATGCTCTCAGGTCACTGTAGGGTCACTACAGAATATGCAGGTAATTTAGTCTACGAGGACCGCAGAATATAGTCGGCAGGGTAGCAGTAGAGAGCACAACCTTGGAACTGCTTGCTATGTTCTCAAATCAACAATTTAAGGAATAATGCTCCGATGAAGCAAAATAAACTACATCAGACCCAAAGGCTTCCATTGAATGTAGTTGCCATTCCAATACTATTTTCATTCAGACATCTTGTCCTTGTTCACAATTCCCTTGCTAGCTGGCAATTTCCTAGATCAGAGCGGATAACCACAGCTGGTGCGCCTCTCTAGCTTGGAGACAATCATTAGTATGCAATTTTTGGCACTGGAAAAGTTCCAAATTTATCTGCTCGTTTTAAAATGTCTCCATGCATGTATTAGCGAAATTTCCATATAAAATTGCTATGAAACCGTGAAAATTACTTGAGGAATTTTTAGTGTTTCTAAAAGTTTACCCATCAAGGTGACTTCAGATTTGGTATAAATAGCGGGGCTGTAGCGGTGAAAACGGCGAAGAACCGCCGAGTGAAGCAGCATCCAACCAGTGGGGAGCTTGAGCGAAAATGACCTCACAGAAAGATTTATTGAGACATTACCATTTTAGAGCTACCCGGGCAATAATGAGCGCAGAAAGGCTCATAATGACAACCAAAGCGATTATGTTAAACCTCGGTCCCGAAGACTTTGAAAAGATTCTCCAGTACCATTTTAACATCATCACGCTCAACACGACTATTGAGAAACTCAAGATCGCTAGGGACATTATTGAAGCCCTGCAGTAAGGTAAGGCAGACTCATGATGCTCTCTGAAATCATCAATTACAAAAAGCATTAGCTAACTTTGTTTTTTCTTCAATTTAGCCGACGCTGTTGACAAGCAAGAGGACCAGATTAGCTGTCTAAATTTTCAATCTCGAATCCGCTACAGCCCTAAAAATGTTTCCCCATTGATTGGAAAGAATAAAGTTTCTCTCGGGAATCAATTTTATTCATGATTTGGGGATTGGGTGACTTCGTTCATTAAATATCAACATCTTATTATGAGGCCATATTATACGAGGTGTAACAGTTATTAACCGAAGTGTCGCTTAATCATAATGACTAAATCTCGTTGTGTTTTTGAGAGCTTTAACATGCTGCATACCGACTGGTTATGACACTACTTATACATCATACTGTCTTTCTATCATGAATTACTTTCTTACTGTTCTCCAAAATCAAACTAAATGACGCGTTTTGCAGCCGGCTCCACAAAAATTTCTCTTACCTATTTGCAGTCCGTTGTTATTTTGATAGAAAAAGTGAATGGTGCGTATGAGATGGTTTTGCGCTCACTACAAGTTATCATCATTTACTGTCGGCAAACCTGCAAGCTAGAATTGATAATATCCACATCTGAGTGCATCTCTTCAGGAATGTACAAATACTGAGGGAGAGGGTAAAACACTCGGCTTGGAGTTCAGATCAGATTTCGGCGGTTAGCGCATTGAAGCAGCCTCCACTTCTATGCACTCCGTACCATATTTTGGTTTTGCAAAATACACCATTGCCATGTTCTCATCTGCCTTGCGTGCTCAATATGTAGTTTTCTGGAAAGGGGAATACTGATGCAAATGGGTAGAAAACGACCAGTACGCGACACTATAAACATCTTAACCATTAGAACTACCTAAAGAAGGCCAGTTTTATGAAATATTTACCATAGGAATCTAGAAGTTCTCTGTAGATGTCATGCAAATAGGTAAAGCAAATTCAATCAACCCTACAAAATCTCGACTTCAAGGGATATACACATTCTTTTCTGCAAACGGATGACTATGATAAAGACAACATAGGCAGAATTGATTCTCAGTATTCACTGCGTAGAGCCTGAATATACATCGAAAGAGATTGGTTCTCAAGGTACCACTATTGATAGGGTTAAGACTTTTAAGGGGAATTCCGTTTTATTACCACACGAAAAGCTTCAAAAAACCTAATACATACAAGTTATACAGATTCGCTCATATGAAAGATATGAACAAATATCACTCGAGGAAACTTCACTGGTTGAGCTTCGCTATGCGTTTTTGGTGTTGTAAAATTTCTATGGCAAGCTCCATTGAGCTTAGAGGCAGAATTTTAATAAAATTTTCACAGCGGAATAGTCAGTGTTTGCGAGAGAATCCATCTTTTCTGTACCATGGCCTGAACCCTAGAGTGTACGGCAAGTATTGCGTCAAACGCTTTGATAATCTCTTCACAGTTTAGAAAGAGGTATCAGCAATTGTTAGGACTTCCTTAAAAGAGAATTTCGTCTGTGTTTTCCACTTCGGCAGTCAATTTCTATTGAGATGAAGACCTTTATTAGGTTTGTAAACAAATCAGAATGTTTAAGAGTGGCGTACGTAGGAATATGGCATCAAGAATTTTAAAGAGAAATAACTGCGACTGTTTTACACATTTCCTAGTGGAATCCATGCACGTTTTAATTCGTTTTGCAGAGGCGAGTGTACATACGTCTATCGGTACCTGAATTAAAGTCAAACTTACAAACGCTTTTTTGACAAATTGTGAATGGACTGTTTTGTCTTCGCGATTCTTTTGAGGGGTGTTCCATAACCGATAGGAAACACTTCCTATATCGAGAAGAACGGTACCAGAAAGAGGATATCGACGACCATGCTCTATTATCAATCCCCTAAGTGGTAGAATTATACAGCGTTACGTAAAAAAGACAATTTTCGATGGTGAAAAACACGAAATTACGTGGAAATTTCATGATTGAGTGGTGGAACACTATGCTTCGAAATGCCAAACACCATTCAATTGTACAGTTTCCGTGGGAATCTAGAAATTTCTTGCTTTTTCCCCTGAACAAAACAGTTTCATAAGGGAAACAACTGTAATAAGCCTTTGTAAACCGAAGGACCAGAACTATTTACCAGGACTATTTACTATCTAGGGATTCAACTATGCAATATCTCTCAATCTTAACCATACTTGGACGAATTTCATGGCCTTATTGGGAACTTGTTTCCCAAGAAAAGGGGATTTGCAGATTATATTTACCAGAAGATGTTGGCAGGATTCACTTCACAGAGCCTGAAAACTCCTTTAAGGAAATCGTTTGATTAAGAGCTACCTTTTGTCTGAGTTAAGGTTTTACAGGAGGATTTTATTTAATTGCCATATAAAAACTGCAAAAAAATCAAATATATAAAAGTTATCCAACTTCTGATTTAAAAGGAGCATTCGCAAGATCGAAAGATGTGAAAAAACGTCATTCCAGGAAATTACACCGGTTAAGTTATGATAAAAATGCAGTGCCCTTGAAATTTCCATGGAAGGACCCTGTGAAGTTAGAGACAGAAGTTTTATAAAGTTTTGACAGTAAAATAGCCAAATTATGTGATGGGATCCATTTTCTCTGTACCATGGCCTGAACGCCAGAGTGAACGTAAAACATAGTGCAAGAATACTTAAAATTAGACAATTTTTTTCAAGAAAAAGGCTTTAGTATTCTTCTCACTGTATAGAGAGAGTTTTCATCGATTGTTAAAACTGCCTTAAATCGGGCTTTGACCCATTTTGATTGTAAATGTTCATGTCAGTACTTTGAAAGTAATGATCCCGAAATTACACGGAATTTCCCTATTTGAGCAGCAGAGCACTAAAGTTGAAAAATTCTGCACAGAATTCTATTCAATATGGAAGTGGGAATCATGAAGTTTCCAGAGTTTTTCCATGAGTGAACGCGTTAATTTCAGATGAAGTGGTGAAATACCTTTAAGAGACATTTAGAATGGATTTTTATCATAAAGCGATATAATAGCTCAGAATTCAGCCTCAAAAATCTGGCAGTCTTAACCATATTTGGACACAGTTCAGAGCATTCCATGGACCTGCTTCCCCTAAGCATAGTGCGTTCGAATTATTTTCTACATGCACATTATGTGCTGACGAGGAATTTCTTTTAAATAATTTTGACAGTAGGATAGTCAATGCTTGTAAAAGGTTCCATTTTTTCTGTACCATGGCCCGAACACCAGAGTGAACGGAAAGTATCGTGCAAGTATACTTAGAAATAGGCAGCGTTTTCTTCGTAAAACGCTGTTTTACGCTCTTCGCTGTTTAGAGGAAGCTGTCACCGATTGTTAGAACTTTCTCAAATCGAGCCGGCATCCGCCTTCACAAAATAAAGGACCGAACTGATCAATTACCAACTGGAGATTAGAGCCCAGAACGTAGACTCACACAATCTTTCACTCTTAACAATACTTTGATACTGTGTAGGTAAAAATCTAATATATGAAATTACTACAACTTCTAGCTGAAAAGGAGCATTCGCTGCTATGAAGCATGTGAATAAATGTCACTAGAGGAAATTTCACTGGTTGAGTTATGATAAAGAATCGGAGTTGCTGAACTTTCCATAGAAGTTCCCATTGAGTTTACAAGCGGAACTGACAGTAGAATAGCACATGTTTGGAAGGGTTCCACGTTCTCTGTGGCATGGTCCGATCACCGCAGTGTCCGGAAAATTTCGTAAAATATGCCAAGAAACAGGTAATAATTTATTAAAGTGACAAATGAATGAGTATGCGTTCCATGATAGTGGAGAGAAATGGTGCAAAAAATTCTACCATAATTGCTTGATAATAATGAACTGTTTGCACGCCCCTTTGCTTAGGCATCAAGTTCCAAAGAAGGCCCTCAACTGCGTCAAAATTCGGTTGAGTTACAGATTTTGAGATGATATTTGGCCAGACTGGTTCTTCAATTTATAAAGTCTCATTGCATTTGTTTTACATATTCTTATGAAATTGAACTGTTCGTGAAATTGACAAAGCAGGCACTTCTAGTTCTCCACGGAAATGCTGAGTAAAATTACTCGTGCTGGTTTTGAGGCATAAATCTCTACTAGTCACACATGGAAATTTCATGTAATTTCTGGTTCCGAAAAGTGCCCTGTTTGAGTAACGTTCAATCTTTGTTTTCCCGGTAGTCGATATCCTCTGAGTAGGAAACGCTCCCTTTAATAGAGTTAGTAAAATCAAGCATGATCTTAGTCACTTCTGAGAAAACACTTTAGGAATGTAAACAGGCAAATTTTGGGTGCGGCTGTCCTTTGAGAAGCAGAGCAACGTAACTTTTTGTTGTCATATATCTGCATACCACTTTACGCAAAATTATCACGAAAACAATAGAAGGACCAAATCTGCAGTCAGTGGCTACATAACTTCATGTCGATAGGTAGAAACAGGTAAAGGTGATACTGCTAGGCTAGATTCAAGGGACTGTTCCTTAGCCATAAGAGTAAAAGAGCTTATTCGTATTAGGTAAAATAACATTATAGTAAGAATGGAGGCCCTACCTCAGTGCAGCTTTTCACAAATGAGCTCTTACATACAGGGAACCGACTGTATGACCATCGTTTCGACTCCTAGCTCAATCGAAATTTTTTTCTAAACAACGTGAAACTTAAACCTGGGGCTTGTGGAAATTCATCAAGACGGCTTGCTTGGAAGCGGACGAAGAACAAAATCAAAATAACCGTCAAGTGCCTACAAGAAGTCATGGGGTATTTAGAAACGTCGAACGGGATAGTGGGCATCTGCAATCGTCATTAATTCAGCGTTCTAGTCAGAGACCTGTGTTCTTTCTCTAGACTCTGGTGGCTGCATAGCAATGAAGATTACTAAAATACGCACGTTAGCAAACCTACAAAGGATCATTCTATTTACAACTAGTGAGAACAGTGTGCCAACTTGACTTCAATTAAGGTGTCGATGGACTTATGCTCACTTAACTACACAAACTGAAGTGAAATGTGTCTGAGTTTCATTAAAAAATCTCAACGAAATCATCGCCACTTCTCCTCCACAATGATAGAACGCATGCTCATTCATTTGTCACTTTAGTAAATTATTACCTGTTTCTTGGCATATTTTACGAAATTTTCCGGACACTGCGGTGATCGGACCATGCCACAGAGAACGTGGAACCCTTCCAAACATGTGCTATTCTACTGTCAGTTCCGCTTGTAAACTCAATGGGAACTTCTATGGAAAGTTCAGCAACTCCGAATCTTTGTCATAACTCAACCAGTGAAATTTCCTCTAGTGACATTTATTCACATCCTTCATAGCAGCGAGTGCTCCTTTTCAGCTAGAAGTTGTAGTAATTTCATATATTAGATTTTTACCTACACAGTATCAAAGTATTGTTAAGAGTGAAAGATTGTGTGAGTCTACGTTCTGGGCTCTAATCTCCAGTTGGTAATTGATCAGTTCGGTCCTTTATTTTGTGAAGGCGGATGCCGGCTCGATTTGAGAAAGTTCTAACAATCGGTGACAGCTTCCTCTAAACAGCGAAGAGCGTACAAAAGCGTTTTACGAAGAAAACGTTGCCTATTTCTAAGTTTACTTGCACTATACTTACAGTTCACTCTGGTGTTCAGGCCATGGTACAGAGAAAATGGGAGCTTTTACAAGCATTGACTATCCTACTGTCAAAATTATTTAAAAAATTCCTCGTCAGCACATAATGTGCATGTAGAAAATAATTCGAACGCACTATGCTTAGGGGAAGCAGGTCCATGGAATGCTCTGAACTGTGTCCAAATATGGTTAAGACTGCCAGATTTTTGAGGCTGAATTCCGAGCTATTATATCGCTTTATGATAAAAATCCATTCCAAATGTCTATTGCAGTAATTTCACCTATTCGTCTGAAATTAACGCGTTCACTCATGGAAAAGCGCTGGGAACTTCATGATTCCCACTTCCATATTGAGTAGAATTCTGTGCAAAATTTTTCAACTTTAGTGCTCTGCTAGTCAAATAGGGAAATTCCGTGTAATTTCGGGATCACTACTTCCAAAGTATTGACCTGCATATTTTCAATCAAAATGGGTCAAAGCCCGATTTAAGGCAGTTCTAACAATCGATGAAAACTCTCCCTCTATACAGTGAGAAGCATACTAAAGCCTTTTCCTTGAAAAAATTGTCTAATTCTAAGTACCCTTGCACTATGCTTTACGTTCACTCTGGCGTTCAGGCCATGGTACAGAGAAAATGGAACTTTTCGCAAACCTTGCCTATTTTACTGCCAAAATTTTATAAAATTTCCGTCTCTAAGCTCATTGGATCCTTCCACTGGAGGTTTTAAGTTGCCAAGTTACCACATTTTGTCTGGGATGAGGCCTGTAAGAAGAATTCACTTTTATTACTACAAAAGGAAGTGTGAAAATGCTTTAATATATTGAATTAATTCAAGTTCTGGCTAAAAAGGAGCATTCTTCATTTGAAAGATGTGAATAAATGTCATTCGAGGAAATTTCACTGGTTGAGCAATATTAAAATTTAGCGCTTTTGAACATTCCATGGTAGGTCCCACTTGTCCTATAGGTGGAATTTTGGTAGAATTTGGTCAGCAGGATAGGATTGGTTTGCAAAAGGTTCCATATTCTCTGTACAGTGACCTGAACATCAGAGTGCCCGGAAAATTTGGTAAAAATATGCTTTGACAGTAATTTTAGCTTAAAACGCTTTCTAATCCTCTTCACTGCTTATTAAGACTCGAATCAGATTGTGAGAACTTCCTGAACTTAGACTAAATGTAAATTTCGTTTGTTCCAAATTTACCAGTCGACTTTATTAGAGAAGAATACCTTTTTATTAGTTATAAAACTGATTGGAATGATTAAAAGTGGCAAGTGAATGAATATGCATTCCATAATTGTGAAGAGAAATGGTCATGATCTCGTGAAGAATTGGACTTGAATTGAAGTCAAGATGGCATAAGTTGCTTTGGTAAATTTTGATAGACGTCTGTCCCGGAATTCCTCTATTGACTCATATCCACGGTGCGAATTCAGTAATCTTCGTCGCCAGGCAGCAACTAGAGTTCAGAGTGCAAACAGAAGTTTCTAATCAGAACGCTGAATTGGTGATGGAGTCGATGTGTCTCCTAGTTGCTGATAACCACTATCTAGTTCTGTGTCTGCAAAGCTCATGGGGTCTAGCATGAAATCACCAGTAATTGGGACTTGTCCTCCGTTAGATTCCATCAAAGCCAGCTTGATTAATTTCTAATAGCTCACTGTTAAGGTTTCGAGCTGCTTAAAATTCCGATAGTGCTGTGCTCTTATTCAGGAGATGAAATGTGATATATGTATACTTTGGGTAAAGCAACAGTCATTGTATCGTTCCAATACATTTTCTCATGGATTAGTCCTTGAGTACAAGAGTTCATTTCTGGCAGCTTGTGACAATGTACATTAAGACCCTAATTCTCTCAACGACAATATTTAGTTTGATGCACAAATACCTTCTACAGCAAAAAGCAGCCTATGTGGATAGGAGTCATTTTCATCTACTTAAATGTCTCCCTTAAGGGTTTCAATATACCAAGAAAGCCATTTTATACCTTCTGATAAAAGTTATGTAATGATGGGGGTCTTCTACCTTCTTTTGGTCTATCTCTGACTTCTTCTAAATCGAAGAAATCACACTATTTTGCTCACATGGGACAGCAGAACCTTAAATTCGCCTGGTCGCATTCCTACCATAGTTATAGGAGAAACGGCGCTTTTCGCTATCAATAAAAGTTATTCAACTGCAGTGAAGTGAAATATAGATGCAGCCAGGAGCTTCACTCGAGTATTGTTCACCTTTCGTGGTTATCAATATGATGGCCTGAGCAAAATCTTTCGTCAATCTTTGCTTTTCATAAATTTCTAAAGGTTATTTCAATTTCATATTTCTGAGATCTATAAACTCAAGCCATTTGAGAGGGAAAATGGCATAAGATTCTTAAATGGAAGCCTCTATGCTTTTTCGACAAATTTTAAGGTATCTGAGGCAAAATGTCCTAAAACAGCGTTCACAATGCTGTCCATGTTTTTCTTAATATAACCTTCCTCTACAGTAACCCTAGTTATTATTGCCTACAAAACAGAATTTCCAACTTATTTCATTCTTAAAAAAATAAGTAAATAAGTAAACCACAATGAGTAAGTCAAAGATATAATTGGCATGAAAATTATTTATCAACACTGAAATGGATGCCAACATTTGCAAACGTCATGCCAGTTGCCTCGTAAGTACCTTGGTGCATATCTGTTCCTTCCCAATTATTTTTTAAGATAAGCAGAGTAATAGATCTTTTAATTTGAGATGTGCTTAAATAATTCGATATTTATGCTTGCGCGTAGAAGAGTATAACGGTTTCTAATGAACTTAATAGGGAATTTAGAAGTTAAAATTGTATAGATACTTTAGGCCTCATAATTGTATCAATATATGTTGAGTTTGATTTAAGATAGGGAGAAAAACGGTGTTTTTAACACTACCATCTACTTTTTTTGCATTCTAATTATTTCGGATATGATTATTTTAGTGGATGGACAGTTCTGTAGCCGTGAACTACTCCTGAAGGTCAGAGAAGGCGTTGATGGGGAAAGGAAGACCACCTACCACTGGAACGAACCATGAAACCTGAAAATTCTTTTGAGCACTGAGAAGTGGGTAAGTGATGTAAGCGTTTAATATTTGGTTCTGAATTCCTTGTGCATTCTGATCGCCTACTCAGAATTATGCGTTTGGATTTACAAAGAAACTTAAAAAATATCTTTCATGGTAGAAAATATATAATGGTAGGATGGGTAGCTAAAAAGTGATAAGAACGTGACTTTCATAAAATTCATAGTCATAATGGAGAACTGAACACATGACTTAGATGGCTAATTTGAGCTTTTCGGATTTTTCATCACATATAAAAGTGAATTTTAACATGTAAAAAACCAGCAGAATTTTCCAAGCATTTTCTATATTTCAAAAAATTTTCAGCTGATGGAAAATGATTTTAGATAATGTCTGCCACTTACTTTAGCCCATTAATTTTAAAATTTAGCCTAATAAAAGTTTCGCGTTTATTTCAACACAAGTATGGAAAACTTTACTCTATTCTAAAAGCTATCAATTGGTTAGGAGAGTTAGTTAGGATAATGTTAAGGTTCTACGAAAAGAAATATACATTACTGATAGAAAACAAATAATAAAGTTCATTTATTTCTCTTAGAAAAACCAATAATTTATGTATTTTCATTTTTGTCTTAAAATGATGAGTCAGAACAATCAGTAGTTGCTAGTGAATACGAGCGAGAAACACCTTTATGTCCGTTCATTGCGATTTCACTTTTTTAATAGCGAACGAAACAATAGACGGATATATCAGCTTCATGTGTTCACAATTTTCGCTTCAATAGAGATATTTGGATAATAGATTTAAATAATAAGAATTTTTGGGTAGCTAAGACGCTATAATTAAAGCTATAAAGTTCGTTCTTTCAGTTTGAATTCTTGGAGCTGTTTGAATGCCAATATTTCTGTGATCACAACGTAGTTGACGAATGAGAAGCCTTTTTTATCAAATAATGAAAATAAAATATTAGTTTAGAAAAAGGACTTTATGAAATAGATGTTCGGAATTAACCAGCAAAATGGGAAATTATTCCGTTTCAGATGATATCTACTTTAAACGAGATAGTGAAACAAAACTGAAACTTTTTTCTGCCAATGTCAAAAAGGAATCTCACCTTAAATTCTCGCATATGCTGAATTTTTATTGAATTTTCTTAAGGATTTTTTGAAAAAACCTAGTAATCCTCACATCAGCTACTCGTTAATTGCTAAAGTTTCCTGTATTAATGACACTGAAAATTCCCACTTACATAGAAATTTCCTAGCGTATCTGTTCATTGAGAGTCTATCACGATTTCTGAAATGCTTCCACGTAGACACATGGAAAAATTTCATGCATATGGAATATGCCAGACATAGGTAAAGGCAACTCAAATTTACCCACCAAGGTCACTACAAATTTCGTATAAATAAGACCCATATATTCTTGTCGGTAACCGAATGTTTGTAGCCAACGATGGCTGTAAGTTGCGTCGATTCCGTGTCCATTTTGGAGTGTCATTAGACTATCTAATGATCAGTGCTATATTTGTAGGAGGAATTGTACAAATTCGGTCCCTATTTCGCTAGGTGGGCTGTTGGGGATACGCTAGAGAATCTGCTGGCAGCCACATTCTATCAAGACACGGGATATTTGGCAAAAATTTATACCGACCCATTAGCACCAACTGATCCACTGAATTCCCAAAGGGTGCTTCTCATAGAAGCCGCAAAGAGAGACCTGTGGAGGTCCATACGAACACTTCTTGAAGTTGGTGCGCTGGATTTGGGAACACCACGCAGTTCTGGTACGGCTCTTCACTATGCCGTTTGTCTAAAACACGAAAACTCCATCAGAGAGCTACTGAAGAGTCCAGAGATAATCAATGCAAGAGATGGATACCATCGCACTGCGCTTATGAATGCTGCCATGATTGGTAACTGCAAAATAATCAAAATGCTAGCAGATGGATTGTGCGAAAAGATTGAACTCGAAGAAATAGACTCTAGTATGAAGATAGCAGCTTATCAGGTATGTTGATGCTAAATTAGTTCCCCCTAACTGGCTTGTGTTTTCGTGGTGTAGGGGCACAAAAAAGCTCTGAAGCTCCTGATGAAGCTTTACACAAAAAAGTACGCAAAAACAACACCACCTCCCACGGCCTCAAAATTTGAGTTTGTCCTGAGTGCTTTAACCGGTATGAGGCTCAATTGGAGTGACATCGGTCATGCGAGATTCTTCAAAGTCTTGATGGCTGTTGTGAACAGGAAAGTGGGTCCCGTAAGGCGGTATCTGCGGGGCCAGGGTGAAGATATCAGCAACTTCGAAACACCGGATGAATTGTTTGCTAAGGCCACTGAGATCAGCAAGTTTGCGCTTGGCCACAGCGTCCTCTCGGAGGAAGAAATTGAAGTGACGAACACTCCACCTTCAATGTGTGACAATGCGTCGATCGATGTTACGCGTATCAAGCGCTTGGCCCTTAAGTGCTACACCCTGCCCTCTTGCAACCTAACCATCTAATTTATTTCTTTATGAGTATGGAAATCGGAAATAACAAGTGTTTATTCTAATACTGTTTTGCTGAATGGGCTGAATGGCTTTTTATTTTAGGAAGTGAAAATATTAAAAATAACCATTAAATAGGTAAAAAGTATATGAAACACTTTTCATTATCGATATTTTCAAGTATATAAAACATTGCATTTGCATCTCAGCAATTGAAAAAATCCGATTTTATTAAATATAATTAATAATATATCTCTTTCCAAAAGCTCTTCATGAACTTGTGAAGTCAAATTTTCTGGTGGGGGGTTTTAAAATTTTCGTTTAATCAGCATATAATAAACCATTTTCAATTCATCTAGTCAGCAGTTCTAAAAATTGTTAACAAATTGGATTAAGCTGGAATGTATTTAAAGATAGAAAATAACACTAAAATATAGTGTTCAGGATAAATTTTAAGGGAAAAATGGTTTTTCAAGTTATTTTTAATGGTGCTCACCTGGACCACGAATCCTTTTAAAGTTTGAAAAGTTTTGCATTTCTAAAAACATGGTAAATAGTACTGATTTATCAAAACCAACCTGACCGAAAGTGGTGTAATCGAAGCGATTCAAACATCACGATTGACAACGGCGGTAAAACAACGAAAGATATATATTTCGCCTCAAAATTACCTTACATGGAAAAGAGACTGTGATGGTTTGATTTTGGCGAAAGTAGGAGCGATGCGATTGTTCCCTTACAGCAATAGAATTCAGTGCTGAAAAGCTGTAGAAAAAGCGTAAAAGTGCCTTGATTTCTGTTTTAAGGATTCGTCATAAAACTAATCCGCTTTTCTATATTATAGACTGGTATATTATCAAGACTTATACTGGTCTACAGGCTTCCTTGATGTCATTTTCTCTCAAAGGAAAACCCGAGATTGCACTCAACAAAGCTTTTCGCTCATAGCATTCCCAATTTTCGGCCTGTTAAGATTCTGGTGATCCTATGCATTGTCACTGTTTTAATAGACCGAAATCAAGCTGTTTTTTCGACGATTATTTCAAATAGAGGCTTTATAAAATGAACCCGCTTTAACTGTTAGGTTGTGCCGGATTTAGATTAAAATAAACGTTACTTAAAATTGACTTTTTAATGAAACACAAAATATTTTACTGAATTTCAACTTGGAATGTCAGTTAAATTTTGAAACAAGAAACCGTTTTTATCATCTTCCACATAATATTTTAAATCTGTTGGTGAAGCATAGTATATTTAAAAGTTAGCAATTTATTGACAATATCTAAATTTCTGAACTATAATAGAGGTTCTCATGTTTAAGTAAGATTTTTAAGTCGAAAATTTCGAAGTCTTTTAATTTGGTCATACTAAATGCTAGTTTTGCTAGATGTTTATTAAATCGCTGCCTTAGAGGTGTTAGTAATTCATTGACATTTTATCACATTTTGGATTAAAGATCCTCTCTCGTACTAAACCGGGTAAACAGATGACATTGACAGTTTTGAAGGTAGTCACGTATGGAAATGGACATGTGCAACATGATCAGTGAAAATTTTCTTAAAATTTGGGAAATTCGTTTCCATTATTTTCCTGCAGCTAGCGTGATTCTAATGTTACTCTAGAGAACCATTGAAGTGAGTTAGAGAAAACCATCAACTGACAATGCTGGTAGAAATGTTGACTAAAATTTCGTAGAACAATAATTTTAAATATCGGATTATAGACAGTCAATCATAGAAAAAAGTTTAGATGTACGTGCTTGGGAATATAATAGCCTATTCTTAATGATAAACATACTGATAAAATGTTGCTAAGAAAAGTGGAAATAAAAATCAAAACACCAGTTTCGAGATTAATCAAAACTCGAATGATATTGTCATTGCTTCTCAGAGATCTGCAGATAAAATACCCCAATACTGAAATTAATGAAAGAATTACCTATTCATCAAAACGCCGCAAAAAAAACAATGCAATTAGGCAACGGTAAAAATCACCACTCAGAGCAGTTTTTATTAAAGATATGAAAATCAGCCCAAAATTAGGACTAATCAGCAGGGATTTCTCATTATTATTATTATTATAAATTTTCCTAATAACACTATTTAAAAGAGCATTTAATAAATATTTGCAACTAAAATTGTCCCCAATCTATAGAATCACTCACTTAATCTGAAAGATGTATAAATTTTGGTGATTTACCTAATACTCGGCTAATGGTGCCTCTCTAAAAAAATTAATTCCCATCATTCAAGAAGTAAATCATTTCAGGCACAAGTGTTGAGGTCTCGAAGCCCCACAGATTTCTGCATAGATTCAAATCAACATTTCCATGATTAATCAGTTAAAATCACCATCTATATGTTCACACGGAGCTTTCCAAAACACGGAGCTTATGGGAAGGTAAATGAGAAAATTTTGAAAGCTTACATGACTTCAATAGGGTTAATTTAACTTTTAAATGATATTAAGGAATTTATTTTTTTGCAACAATAATCAGCAAAACAAAATTCAATATCTGTTTATTCACTAAGGGTTAATTATTATGGTACCAATGGGATTTATTTACATTAATGTATACGAAATGTATTGCTGTTTAAAAGTAGTTTTTTGGATTGAAATTTCACTTTCCATTCATATTAAAATCTGAATCTAGAGGTTTTTGGCTGATTTTGAAGAGTGATGGCTTTAAAATGGAACCACCTGAAGAAAAATCATCTAAAATAAAATCTAAAATATTTGATTTAGAGCAATTGAAAGATTAATACGAATTAAGTAGTAAATCAAGTTTACTGCTGCTATTAGCAAGTTGTACTAACAAATAAAGTGTAAATAGGAATCGCCAAATCCGAAGTTAACAATATTTATTTTTAATTCACTTATTCAAAAAACAGCTTCACGTTCCTCAGCAAAGTACCGAAAAAAACAGAATAATAAAAGACTATCAGCATCGCAACTGATACAGTTTCAGTTGAAGTGAGACGAAGGCAGGGGAATAGGATTATGCACAGGCTTGGCTGTCACTGGCAGCCACTGCAGACATGTGTTCAAACAAAGCTCTGTCTACAGAGCCGAGGATATGGACGAGTATTTTATAATGGAGATGGATTCAGCTCAACACAACGATACAACGGTACCTCAGCTTAGGGAAGCTACAACTACTGCGCATAGATTATTTTGAGTATGTTATTTAGAAATGTGAAATCATTAATATTTATACCAAAAAACTCACTTATAATGCGTTTTTATATGAAAATTCCCTCTTTTAAGGCAAATTTAAATCGATACTCCATATGTTCTTTCAAAACCTCAAAATTTGCCTTTCATTGTCTCTTCTCAGCGTCTCTAAATGTGTTCGTAGTTACTGAATAAGCACGATTCATATTAGTAGCCTAAGTTTTTCTTCACGGAAAGATCTAAGAAAATTTTCTGAAAGGTTTCCATTAAGCAACTGAAATACTATCGCCAACCACCACGACCATTTTTGCAAGTTTTTTCCTAACATTTCAAACACTTACAAGCATTCAAATACCTCCATTTTCCACGCTACACTTTGGCAATTTACGCTGTTAGGAAAATACTGATAATCGACGAAATCCGAAGTTTCCCGAGAGAAAACTGTGGGAAAAAAGGTGATTTTCTCTGATGAATTGTCGTTTACCACTACATGTCCGACCTCTGACACGAGTGTGTGTTTGGAGACAGCCGAAAGAAGCATTTAATTCAGCCCGCTGCCTTCTCTCAATCGTGAGACTTGGCGGAGTTTCCCTTAGGATGAACTTGGGTGCAATTTCATGGAAATACGCCGCACCATTGAGTACTTTCCCTTCATGGGAGAAGAACTTACTACCGAGACTATCTAGGATTTTCTGGCGACCATCTTTCACGATGATCATGCAACAATTCATACAGGTAGAATTTTGAGAGAATGACATTTTAATGAATTTGCAAATCTCACCTGGCCATCACAGTCCCTGACCTGAACCGCATTATTGAGGAGCAGGCAAGAAGTCGATTTCCACCACAGCCAGTTCCAATTTGGAAACAACAATTCTCGAATTGCATGAATAAATACCCCTGAGAAATGTGGCTGTAATGCCGCAAAAGGCGCATCTGTACAATACTAAAATATATCTCTTTGATTATTGAGTTGTTTTCACAATTTTGTCAAGCCTCTGTCAAGTGTTTCCTATTAAATCACTTTCCAACGATTTAAGGATCAGTACATTCCAAAAGTGAATTTTGATGAGGCCCTGAATTTCAACTAGTTTATGCATTGTGTGTCAATAAATTTCTGTCTCTTAATACTACCAACTTTGCATTATCATAAAAACTTTTTAAAATTACATAGAAAAGCTTTTGAGGCCAATTACAGCAAGTTGGTTTGAAAATGCAGGCATGTGACGGAGAAGAAGCGCACAAACTCGTTAGATTTCTATCATACTTATGAGCTGGATAAAGCATTATTATTGCCAGAATGTTACTTAGATAAGGTCTTCAGGGCAAAAGAAACGACTTGCAGACATGGAAAATTAATTAGGAAGTTTATAGTCAAAAAATAATAAGGTCATTATGAAGATGTGCAAAAATGTGATAATTAATCACTACTAGTGTGAAGCCTTTCATCAAAAAGAATCGTCCTGTTGCTTTCGATGCTTTATTTCCAGAAAGTTGGGCAAAAAATGAAACAAAGAAAGACAATCAACACCTCCACTGGAGAAGCTAGTGGTTGGGACAGTCGACGGTATCAGTAGCAGTTGAAGCTAGAGTACATGCAATGACTTGGTGGCCACAACACGTAGTAGATAAGTGCAGACACTTGTTAAATCCACAATGAGACTGAAAAGTGGTCCCCACAGCCCAAGATATGGACATGTATTTAATTAACTAAAAGGACTCTCCTTAACTCAACGACGGATGCTTCACCGTAGCAACGCTGGCCAAATTTTTACGGAAGAGCTGGGTATTTCAGGCTGAATGATCTCGATTTCATTAAGCATAGTGAACGTCGGTAGGTTTCTCCGTTTGATAAACCAATGCGCCTAAAGAAGAGGTAAGTCTTTTTTAGTTTTAAAAGCAGAAGAACTCATTAGAATCTCTTTTAAAATCTTTACCTATACTTATAAAAATAAGCCAAAATTTGCTCAATAAAATGCTCATATTTCGAGGATTAGGAGTTATGTCTTACCTTAAGAGGAACTATGTGATAAACGAAAATGTGGAATCGCATTTCATAGTGCAAACGACTACTTCAAGGATTTCAATGGAGATCGTAGTATTTTGATGTAGTAAGCAATTCGCAACGATGAACGGTCTCATATAGGAAACACTGGCTAAGTTGGATGGTGTTGTGTTGAGTGATTCACAAATGATGTCCATTGAAATAGTTTCTCTAAACATCATCGATTCGAAGCAAGCTACAAGAAATGAACAGAATCAAAAGATATGTTTCTGACTTAATTGAATATGCAAAACGATTCCCAAATGCATGTTGCCTTAATGAAAAATAGCATCGTAATTACCACAATTAAAGATACTCAACATTGACATGGAGAAACAGTTAGAAAGCGCATATTAAGTGCACTTACTCACATTTAACCGCACATTTGACTAATCCAAAACGTTGAAATGCGCTTCATAATTGGAAAACTTTGTCAAATGACATCTCAAGTAATTAAGAGACTTTAGTGGAATTCAATAAATGGAGATATAGCATAGGCGGTATAGCTTGCGCCTAGCACCACAAGCGAAATAAATCTCTTTTCATGCTAGTTAATGCGTCGACGCCCTGACAACCCAAAATCCCTTCGATTCCATCTGGGGGAATTCCAGACGAGATGGGAGGGAAGGGATGAGTTGTGAGCAGATGATGACAACTCCACGTATTTATACTGGTGCACTCCTAATAACTGACCTTGCCTTAAATGCAGCTAAACTTAGGAATTAAAGCTACCCTTAATATTCCGTCAAAATTCGTTCCCGTTAATGATGCACCTATATTAGTAATATCAATCAGATATAAACAGATTCCGCACCGCATTTTTATCTGTCAAAAATTCAAGAAATGACAAAATTGTTTAGTTGGCAATTGTGAGTATATTCCATCAATTTTTCAAGTTTCTATCGAATTTGTAGGATTTTCTAAGAGTTTTTTTACACTTTATTCGGTCGTAGTTCTGAATGTGAATGGTATGCACCTGTTTCTAGCATTGCGATATTTAGTCTCGGTTTTACTGCTCCTAAAAAATCACTAATAAAGACCTGATTTGACGCTTAATTGAATATTTTCAACCTCCTCTTCAAAAAAGCAAACAAGTTTAGAGAAAATGTGGCTGTATGGACTAGGTTAATAGCCATTTATGAATGCAGAATGTGCGTAGGTTTATCATACGAATTTAATGGTCTACTCAAGAGAAGTTCACAATTTGCAAATGCACTCAACTAATCGCCAAAATGAGAGCAATTTTTACTTTCGAAATTAATGTAAAATAGATTTACAAAGCTGATGCCTCAACAACTAAAAAGTTCCAATTTAAAGACAAGTTTGAATGCAAAAAGCAATGTTATTTAGAGATTATAGGATAGATAATACAATAGACTAAATAAAGCGAATATTTGTGGTGTAATCTAGGGTCATAGGAGAGCCGACTTCTATTCATTATCTTCTGAGCTCAGTTCTATCTGTCATAACCAACTTTATTAGGTATATTTTCGTACGAGTAGTTTAACTAACGTGTATTCGCTTCATTTTGAATAAAAATACGAGGCAAAATCTTAGTGCAAGTGAGGGTGCGAAAAAAATTACTGCCACCTTTATAACTGCTCCCCAAATTTCTACATTGCATCATAATTTCGACTAAGTATTCCCTCACAGTAGTGGTGATTATTTTAAAATCATAGACACGCGGAAATAAGTTTCCCTCTTTATTTCACGAATTCTTGCTGCTTGACTTTATAAGATAACGAAAAGTTACTTTAAAAGATCTTTGTAGTGTAAGAGTAATAAAGTAGACAACCCAACCCTCGATAAATCATCTATAACCCATTTTGAATTATGATACAAGAAGATACAAAAAATCCATTTTATCCAAAAAGAAATACAAATCTTCAAATTTAGGCCTTCTTAATGCAGAAATTTATGAGGATACGAGATGTGCTCAGTTTGATAGCACCACTAAAGTAAACTGTTCTTCTACAAAAATGGGTAATACTTTAAGAAATATCTTACAAACTTAAACACTTTTGGAAAATTAGGCCAATATGTATTCCTCATTACTTGGCTTTCACCAAATTCAAGGTCACTTGATATTAGTAAACGAGTATAAATAGGTGGAGTTGTCATCGCTTAATCACAACTCATCTCTTCTCCCTCTCTCGGCAGGACTTCTCCAGAGATGGACTGAGAGGAGATTCGAGTTGTCAGGGACTGGCCGGTTAGTCGTCACCATCGAGTTAATCTAAAATCTTGGTGGTGATCGACGCTTGCTAAAGCGCCTTCCCAACTTCGGATTTCACTAAATTTTGTTTGCTGCTTCACTGGATACCGATTTTGTGTCGCTGAAATCTAAACATCCCTAATTCGCTCAAAAGACTCCGATGTTTCGATTCGATCTGCAGTACGGCATATTTGAATATCACAAACTGCCTTTCAAGGTAAAAATACATATACTTCATTGCTTCGTTTAACTAACTATAACTTCAGTGTACTGCTGTCTACGTTAATTAAAAGTGCACATTTACTATACGCATTTAAGATTTTATTTGAATCTTCACATGCGCTTTCTTTTCCAGCTTGTATTCGAGTCGGGACAGCTTCTCAAGTCAGCTGATAGTCCTCAATGCCATCCTCCTGCATTCATCCATTAATTCACACATCCATTCATTCATTCATTCCTCCCGAAATATCCATCACAACAACTACTGCTTGCTCGAGGCTCACAAGATGTCGCCTCGATCGCTACGTGTGTCCCAATTCAATTGGGACTGATGCCAATGCCTGCACCAACCGCTGATCCCACCAGTGACAGTGCTAATTGCGTTTCCTCCTTTCGTCGTCTTCCTGGCTCTAAGGCTCTTGCGCTTGTGGTTCTCAAACTCGAAATTTAATAAATCATTGGGCTCAACACGGCGATTCCTTTTTAACATGTGGCTTTGAATTGTCTTTTATCATCGATCAGTTAGTGGAGCGTGCTAAAGACCGCAAAAATGTCACAGGGCTTAATTGTATGTCGAAAAGGCATTGAAATGTGGACTGCAGCGTGTGTAAGCCTTGGCCTGTGTCATAGTGGTTCTCATTCGTCGCTTACACCAATCCGTTTAGGCAATTGCTAGAAGTTATGTTTAAAAAAGCACTCAACCCAATGTGTTTCATTTAAATTGTTGTTTTCTGATGTGT